>CAXIVR010001638.1:0-15297 GCA_964035755.1 Teleogryllus oceanicus
GGTATGGTAAAATGACCTGATATACAGGAACTTATTTTTTAAGTTTTGGAATGCCGAAAAGCATCTCTCACCAATTGAAACGATTCTTAGGGCTCACCCAAAACATGTATTCTCCTCAGACTGAGCAACATTTTCTGAGTTATGCATTACATTTACTTTTGGATGATGTGACATTTAGTTCTGAATATAACACAAATATATTTGACTATCCTTTGTCTCAGTGTGACTTCAAGCAGTTGCAAGTTCTTGTTTCTACACGATGAAACATGCACCTTTAGCTCCTCTATTCTCTCAGTTACCTGGGACCATGCTCTCAACACAAAATTCTATGTTTCCAACACAATTCAAAATTAAAGCAAGTCACACAACTCTGAGATTCCAACCAACATTAGATATGTCACAGGCTGACAGATCTACTATTGGTTCAAGCTTGATGTTTACATTTGGATCCGGCACTGAGCAAAGTTTCCCAGAACGTTACAGTTCAATGACAGATGTTTCAGACAGCAATGAAAGAGAACTGTCTACTTATTTCAGATCGTCTTACTCAAGGATGTGAAACAGGTGAGCCGCATGCATGCTTCCTTTGAGGCTCGTCGTGCCAATAGACGACAGGTCTTACAAGAAGAACGTGTGAGGCAGCGTGAAGCTAATGTATCTTTGTATCGTACGTATCGTTTAGGTGATTTTCCTGATGTGGAGATACCATACTCGTCCATTTTTAAACCTCTTCAAGCATTGTCAAAACATAATTCGTCTGTAGCATGTCAGATGTTGAGTTTGCTTTTTTCTGGAATAATAGCCAACCTTCAAGATGATGAATTGATCTCTTTTTCCTCTGCAATTTCTAAAGCTTTCTATTCAATCATGCAAAAGACTGTAGGCACACCAATGTTGATAGGTTCAATATTTGAAATGATTTTGTCATGTAATAAACACATCAGTTTGCCTGCAGATATAGTTTCATCAGTGAGTCAAGAGAGTGGTTTACTGATACTTGGTAGCCTGGTACTGGAGAAGAGCTTGATAAATTGTCAGCGTGACAACAATACCAGTAATGTTGATGTTGAATTGAATTATTGGCTCGCTGAACTTTATCAAGGCATGGAAGAATGGGATGTTGTTCATGGAGTATTCCATGAGAAGCTTAATCTTGTGCTGCTGCAAGGTCTGCTTTGAGGCAGAGGCAGAAGGAAATGGAGAGATGCCAGAGACCATTACAGAGATGCTATCAGTAGTAACGATCCCAGTTATGTAAAAGATTTTTATTATGAAGCCTTCTACCAGTGCTTAGCCAACCTCTCTGAGTGGAAACAGTTGTTCCAATGTGTGGATGAAGAAGTGGATGGTGAGTGGGATTTGCTGTGGAGTGAGCTGTGGAACAAGCAGCATTTATTACCACAGCTCCTTACATCTGAAATTCAGTTGATAGGTACAGAAGATAGTAGTAGATTTTTGAGAAACCTACAAGTCTGGTTGCAGGATGAAGCAAAAAAAGAATATATGGAAGTGCATTTCACTGAAGAGTTAGCTGTTCTTTATGCATTTGAACAAAATTTTGTAAAGGCACAGGTGTTTTCAAATAAGTGTTGTGTTCAGTTTTTAAATGATTGGATTAATATGAACACGTTGGGTTTTAAACAGAGAGCAACAGCTCTTCGTGATATTCATCGATTATCAGAGTTGCAGGTGTACTTAGACTTTGTGACTGCAAATAATGTGCAAAAAAATGTAAAACAACTTGAATCGTATTGGAAAGGAAGCTTACCCAATGCAATGAGTTCATTACTTGACTGGGATGCATAACATATCGAACTCAATTCATTAAAAATATTAAGGAGAAGTATTCCAGTAATTCTCACAATTTGGAGATGATAGAAATGGAAATGCAACTCTCTATGGTAGATGCAGCTTTAATACAAAATAATGTTTGTGTTGCAAAAAAATATGTCTTTTCTTCAAAGGAAAAGCTAATTACATTGCCACTTAAACTGAACTTACAGTGGAGTATAGTGTATGCTCGATATCTGTGGCTCAAATCAGTGCAAAGCACTACTAAACCAATAAACCTTAATTTCATGATCCAAGCTGTAATACTTTACTGGATCATAATCCTTCAATGCTGAAGAATGGAATGATGATTGGTTGCTTCAGTTGCAAGCATGTGAATTAATGGGCACAATGGCCAAGGAGTGTGGAAGTAATGAAATTCATCCAGAAGCCATTCACTCTTTGAATGAGGAAACAGATGTTGTTTTCAAAAGTGGATAACACAAAGTGCAGATGTAGATACTGTTCTGAGCGCTATACATGAGTCAGGGTTGACGTATCTTCACACTGCTGTTAACATAGCACTAAAAGAATCTGCTCAAAATAAGTCATCACCTTCCATTATTGCTGATGCTTATTTTAAGATAGCTGAATTTTATGAAACTACAAGAGTAAAGGTAATTGGAGAAATTGATTTCCTAGTAGCCATTCTTCGATGCCATGAAATATGGTTCCAAGGATGCCCATTACCTTTCCCTCGTCTGTTTACAAAACACTCATTTGAAGCAGAATGGATTGAGAGGTTTATTATGGAAAGTACTGAAGTAGCTGAGTGGATGTTTTAAAATGGATTAGTCAAATTTTGGCGTGTTTGGATAAGCCAATTGGTCAGGCTCTGCATCAGATTATTCTAAGAGTAGCAAAAGCATATCCTCAAGCATGACATGGCATATCATATTAGCCTTGAGAGTATAACACAAATTGTATCCTCAGATTGTGCTTGAGCAATTGAATTTGTTACTGATGCAGGATCCTTTGATAGAAATGTTTTGAAAGGAATGTGGTGTTTAGCTCAGCCAGAAATAATTTTAGCCTATCATATAGATCAGGTTTAAGTATCTGCAAGCAAGATATTATATCTGAGGAAATTCAAACTGCTGTAAACACTTCCAGGATAAAATTGTCAAATGAATGCGGGACCAAGTTCAAGGCTCATGTTTGACATTTTAAATTCATATTATCCTCAGTTAGAAAGCATCAATTCACATCGTTAAGAAAGAAATCGAAGGATTGGAAATTTTGAGGCAAATAAGATCACTATTGGAAAAGAAAGTTAGAGAAAATCTGCAAGGAAGGTACCTTGAGAAGCAAGTCCATGGTTAAGTGACTTCCAAATGTCACCCTGGGGAGATTATATAGAATTGCCTGGGCAGTATACTGGTGAGAATCGCCGGTTCCTCAGCATCATGTTAGAATTGCTGCTTTCTTCCTAAGTTTCTGTAATTAGTTCTTTGCGTTTACCAATTAAACTGACAAATTGGAAATAATGGCAAAGAATATCCATATCTTGTAAAATACGGTGAGGACTTACGACAAGATCAAAGAATTCAACAACTATTTAATGTAATGAACACAATATTTTCCAAAGATCCATCATGCTTAACTAGACAAATAAATATTGCTACATACCAGGTAATACCTCTTACAAGTCAACTTGGTATCATTCAGTGGATTGATGGTACCAAAACTCTCAAAAATGTGTTGGAAATTAATTTAAAAGAAGAAGAACAAAAAAATTACAAGAGAGCAACTGATACTTACATAGAATGGTTGAAATTAGGTTCAGGACGTTCTGAAACTAACATGCAAGCAATACATCGTATTGCGTATAGAAATTACAGTAGGGAGGAAACTATTCAAGCTTATGAGAATAGAGTTGCCTTAATACCAGAGGATATATTCAGACGTGCATTCCTTTATTTAAGCATAAATCAGGAAGAATTTTTTGCACGCGTCAAAATTGCCTGTAAAATGCAAGATGTGCATTTCCCATTGGATACTGGGTATTGGTGACCGTCACCTGGGAAATTGTTTGGTCAGGGAACGTGATGGGTCTTGTGTGGGAATTGACTGGATGTGCCTTTGGTTGTGGTATTCAGTTCCTTCCATACCTGAATTAATGCCCTTTAGAATGACTCCACACTTATAAACTTGATGCAACCATTTCAGTGCATAGGATTATTACAAGAACTATGATCCACACGCTTAGAGCTTTAGAATGCCAATCAAACTCTTTTAGCTCATGGAGGTGTTTGTTCATGAACCATCTATAAATTGGGTAGAACTGGCTAAACAAAATAAAGGATACCAAAATGCAAATACCAAATGGTTACCACAAGAAAAGGTATCAGTAGCAAAAAGGAAGTTGGAAGGTGTTAATCCTGTAACAGTAGAAGTAGAGGAACTAAAAGCAGGGCATGGATCATCTAAATATTTAAATGATTACTTGAAAGTTCTTAATGGTGCAAAATCTTTTAATTTCAGAGCTAGAACTAATGCAACTAATTTGACACCTGCAGAACAAGTAGAATGTTTAATGGACTTAGCTGTTACCCTAAATATTTTAGGAGAACATGGTATGGTTGGGATCCATGGATATAATTTTGATAGGTTAACAATACAAAGCCTTCAAATATTCAAAGACATGAAATGTAATATTTGGAATTTAAGAAAACTATTAAGTGCTAGACTTCTACTTTGTGGATTTCAAATTTAATTCTAAATGTTGGTATAATTCCTTCACTTTTATTTTATTATATTATTCATTCTTTGAGACTATATACAACAGTTAACATACCTTTATATTGCAGAGATTACTATAAATATTACATTTAAATAGCAGTATATTCATCCTGTTATTACCCAAAATAATTGATTCATAATTTTCTGTACTGCTTCTGCATTAGTATTAATGCAGCTCAAGTATCAATTATTTCTTTTGTCAATGAAGGAGATTTTTATTTATTTAATTTGTTTTTAATTAACGCTCAATTATTTCATTTCTGTCACTAGGCAAAGTGGTAATTTGAAAATATTTGAAAATTGCCCATTATTTTTGATGTTAATTCATGTAAATGGTTCTCTGTTAATTACTTGATTACTTATTTTGTGTATTGATTTTGTTTATGTTGAATACTCAAATGTTGTTTTCATAAAGTATTAGTGGATAAGTGCAAATAAATGGTAAAAACTAATGTTCAAAACAGATCTGAAAACTTGCTGTAGGTTTATTGTATCCAATTGTGAAATTGCACATTCAGTCTAGTTCTGTAAGAAATGATACTAGTTTTTATGTAAATAATTTTTGTAAATAAACTAATTCACTAACATAATTCTTACTGATACAAAGGATTTTATAATGATAATGATGTAAAATTATTACAGGTATGAATTGGTATGAATTTGTTATATTCTACAAATGCAAAATATAATTTTGAGAAATATTGAATTGATAATGAGAAGCACTGAATGTAGCAACAGTGGTACCTGTCATAATTACTGTCATAATGTATTCTGAATTCTTGTAATGTATTAAATTCAAACTCATTATGCAATTGGAAAATTTGTAAAGAAATTTTCTCCCTCCTTTGCAAGATAGTTTGCAAATAATTTTATTATTTAATATGATAATTGTGAAAACAATACAAATTATAAAGCTTTAACTGAAACATATTCTGTGAGTCAACTCCAACTTACAAATTACTCACTAATTATGTTAAAATTTAAAACACAGATTATTTGTATCCATGTTGAACGCTCATTAAATTGTTGGAAGAAGAAATATTAAAAGGGATGTTCTGTAATCATTAAATTGAGACACTATTATTTTCTGAAATGTTTGTTAATTTTGACATTTATACTGAATTTGTAAGTATTTTCTAATATTCATTAATAAAAAACTAAAATGACAGTTACTGATGTAGTGAATTGTTTTGTCATTGCCTTAAATGTCATAGAAGAAAGAAACTAAACTGTTGGTTCAAATTTTCCATTAGTGCTGTATTGACACAACACAAGTAAAAGTTACCCATTAACAAAGATACCTATTGTGGATTTCTATGCACAGGGTTCATATGTACCTGGAAAAATTGAGAATATGGAAATGTCAGAGAACAGTTAAAAAGTGGAAAAGTCAGGAATGTTATGCATATACTTGAATTTTGTTTTGTTCAATAAAAATGTTCATCTTTATGAAAATTAATAATTGTGAAAATTTTCAAATTATATTCCTAGTTTTTGATAGCATATAATAAATGTGATTTTTGTAGTGAAGTTTTCAATAAATACTTATTTATAGAGGTGGAATATTTTTACCTCTATTAAACTACTACTACGAACTACAGAGAAAGTATTGTGATGCTGCAGGAAATAAACGGCGCTTTTTCAATAGAAAACTGGAGTTGCGAGTCCCTTAGACGATAAACTGGATAAATCGTGTTCCTCCACATAGTTGCTCTAATACGTTGGGTCGTCAGATTCCATTTTGTGGGTCCTTCACAAAAAAAAGAAGAGAAAACAATGTTATCCAGCAAAATGGTGCAGCCTTGCGTCAACCATTCAGACGATTTTCTTCAAAATTGCAATTTGAAGGGATTTCTTTTGTTGTGTGTGTGTGGAGAGTATTTTACATGAAGCCTCAGACACATTTTCATAGTTTCATGGCCCTCAACATCTACCTACAGCTACTTTATTCAAGATAGGTTTTTACTTTCTCGTATACATACGTTTACACGGGAGTAATATACGAACTATAGGGAAAGTTATATAATGATGCTGGAAATCGATTTCGAGATTTCAACGGAAGTACAGTTTTGAGGTCCCCTGATACCGCAAAGTAGTTTTCAAAACGTCCGTCCGTCTTCTGTCGTATGTGAACAAATCTAGCGCCTAAACTGCACGTACGATATTTTCGAAATTGAAAATAACCTGTCGATTTGGCTCTAGTTGAGCTTTGAAACTTTCAAAAACATTCTTTAAAATTTGGGAGTACTTTACATGACGCCCCCGGACATTTTCAAAATTTTATCAAAATCGGCTCCAAATATTTTCTTGTAAGAATAGAGTAAAATACACTTATAAAGGTGACATAGGTCAAATGTCTGAAATTGCAAAGTTTTAATTTCTTCGGCGTCTTATAGTCTCCGTAGTTAGTTCTCCGTTAAGGTCACGTAGATTTTTTTAAAAAAAATAGTAATTTTCGTTCAAAAGGACGTGCAATATTTGCAATTTAAAAAATACAAAAAACAAGTTGTTTCTAAAAAAGGCTCCAAATTTTTTCTTTACATTTTTTGCAAGGGTAGTGTTAAACGTACCATATACGATGACGTAAAGCTCATATTGCTCTGTTCTTTTATTTTTGAAAATGACAAATATATATTTTTGACTTGTCTCCACGTCTGTAATATTTACATTAGCAGCAATATATTTACATTATTATATTTATGAGTACATGTTCTTTAAATAATGTCAAATAAAGTTTCTGAAAAACTCAATAGTTTACTGTTAAAATGACGTCAAAATTCCGCAAGTTCAGAAACGCTGAACTCCATTTTCTCAAATATGACTCCAATTTTTTAAAACAATTTTAGTAGTTTTCATACAGTGCAATATTTGCAATTTTAAATTAAGAAACAAGATTTTCTCAAAAACGGTTCCAAATTTTGATAGACTTACTCTATACTAATATAGATGTACCTATACGTTCACATACAAACCATATTTCTCTGCTCTTTTTTGTTTCAAAATTACAAAATGAACATTTTCAAATTTCTCAAAATTGGCTCAAAATTTTTGGTAGGGGTAGTATTAAATGTACCGTCTATGATGACACGGCGTCATACTGCTCTATTCCTTTGGTTTTCAAAATTACAAAACTTTTTGACCTGACTCTTGTCGGTAATATCTATATTATATCGATTTCTTCACATTAGTATATTTATGAGTACATGTACTTCAAGTAATGTCATATAAATTTTCTCAAAACTCAATAGGTTTCTGCTAAAATAAGCTAAACATTCCGCGTTCTGAAAAACGCTCAAACGCCATTTTTGAAAAATGGCTCCAAATTGTTTCTTCCAACTTTTCCAACGGATAATGGTAGACATAAAGTTCATTTTCTGTAGTCTTTTGTTTTGTTGTTGTTGTTTCTTCAAAAATACACATATGTAATTTTAAAAATATATCTTACGCCGTTAATATGCACATTTCAATGGATTTGTATACATGATTGAATTTGTAAGTGAAGTTCTTCAAATTAAGTTTTTCGAAAATTCAAAAATTCCTGTGAAAAGAGCTTAAATTTCGCATTAACTGTAATGCTAACATTTTCTTAAAGCGGCTCAAATTTTTCAATGAAAATTGTTATTAGGATGAGTTCTTAGCCTTCTTTAATATTTTAAATTAATATTTGGGCTTTCGTGAACCTTTATCAAAAATCTGTTGAGTTTTCAAGAAGCTTTATTTGATATTATTTAAAGTACACGTACAACACGTACAAATACAATACAATAATGTAGAAAAAACCGCAATGTAAATATTAACGACGCGAGACACAAATAAAATATGTTGGTAATTTTTGAAACAAAAAATCGAGAAAATTTTTTTGTATGTCAACGTATAGGGTACATCTATATATAGTATAGGGTAAGTCTATCAAAAATTTAAAGAAAAAAATTGGAACCGTTTCTGAGAAAATCTTGTTTCTTAATTTTTAAAATTGCAAATATTGCACGCACGAAACTACTAAAATTGTTTTAAAAAATTGGAGCCAAATTTTCTCGAAATCCAAATAGCCGCGTTGTAACGGCTAATTTTGTTTTCAATTGGTGCAATTGGGCACCCAGCATCTTCTCGTAGATTTCGACATTCCAAAACCTCAGATATCTTTCCAGACTCGAAATCATCTGTCGCTAGTACAGCAGCACACAGATATACTCTTTGACACAGCAAACGCTCATCAGGGCAGATGCAAGCTCATCAGTCCTCTGCCAGTAGATAGGCCCCGGCCTGTTCTTATTTGAAATATATTTGAATTTCAAACTTTGAATTCAAATCGAATTCGCCATGCAGGAGCCTCCGTGGCAATAGCGTCGAAGGGCCAAAGGCGCGGCGCGCGAAATCTACAGGACAGAACCGGCAATCATTAACATGCTTTGTGTGTAAACGAAACGGTTTCATCTGAACGGTTTGCCATAGCTTTGTGTGTTTTAGCGTTTGTGTGTTTTAGCGTTTGTGTGTTTCTGCGTTTGTGTGTTTCTCGAAATGCCCCAATTTAGGCGTTGTTGGGTACCCAATTGCCGATACAACCAAAATAGAAGGAGTGAACAGCAATTCTTTAAGTTTCAAGAGATCCTGAAAGGTAAGCGATATGAAATGCTTAATGGTTCTATAACAATTTTTCATGTACTATTTAGTGACGTAAATTAACTATGTATGTATGTATGTATGTATTTCATGTAAATAATACATGAAATTAATTTACATAATGTAATTATATGCGAGGATATTGTAAACACTATTATTATGAACATCCAATGTATTGAAGTCATGAAAGCACTGGTTGCTTTAAAATCATGTAATTGATAAGTTATAATAGCTATATTAACATTAAGGTGATTTTGATATAACTATAATAGCTCAATAATACATTACTAATTTTATTACAGGTGTATGAAATGGTTAAAGGCAATTGGGGATCTGACTTTGGCATCTAGCCCTGGAAATTCTCATAATGTTGAGATATGTATGTATGGAGCACTTACGCTGGAAATGTTCACTGCAGCAGACAGACTAGCACTAATCGGAGCCCATAATTTTGCTGATGTCGTCCTGAGTTTCTGGAGGTGCACTCAGGTCATTTATAGAAGGCTTACCACAACAAAGGTGTACGTTTCTATTATTATTATTATTATTATTATTATTATGTATATTATTATTATTATTTAGCAACTAGAAGGTGTAATAAGAAAACTTTTCGTTGTTAATTTAATTAAACATCCTTATTTCATTTGCAGGATCTGCTCGGCATGTAGTGACAACATTTCTCCTGAGTTCTCGGTTCAAAATGAGAGAAAATCCTGTAACACGTGGTGTGAGTCAAAATCTCGGTTTGTGGATCTTGATGCGAACAACCAACTGGAAGCAAAACGTCTGTAGTATGTGAACAAACATAGCGCCTAAACCATGTAGAATTTTTCAAATTGAAGAAACCCTGTCAATATGTATCTAGTAGAAGGTTAGAAATTTTTAAAACCTTCTAGTTTTGGGAACTTTATATGAAGCCGTAAGAAATTATTCAGAATTTCTCAAAAATGGCACCAAATTTTTGTTTTAATTTCTTGTAAGAACAGAGTAAAATACTTATAAAGGTGGCAAGGTCAATTTTCAAGATTAACTCTGAATTTTCAGAAATTTTAAAAGTGTGCGTTTTATCATCAACTTTTTCAATTACAATATTGAAGTTAGAGACTTTTCCTTGAATTAAATTTGATGTCATAATAGTTCTTCATTTAAGTGTGAAGATTGTTTGTAAATATTAGTAGTTTTGTGCAATTGTGGGTGAACTATTTGGAATTTTAAAAATGACTAAAGAAGATTTTCTGAAAACGGCTCCACTTTTTTTCTGATCAGTATTATATTTATGAGTACATGCACTTTAAATAATGTCAAGTAAATTTTCTTGAAAACTCAACACTTTTTATTCAAATGAGCTCAAAATTACTCATTTTCAGAATAGCTCAAACACCATTTTTCTCAAAGGTGGCTAATTTCTTTCTTTAAACTAGTTCACGAATAGTGGTAATGGTACTGTTTAATATAATATAATGTAATGTTCATTTTGCGATTCTTTGTTTTCCCAAAAATTCACAAATGTTTTATTTCTTTCAATATCTCATGCCAGTAATATGCACATTTCAATGGATATATTATTGAATTTGTGAGTGGAAGTTCTTCAAATTACTTCAAATGAAGTTTTGAAAACTCAAATAGATTCCAGAGAAAAAGAGCTTCAATTTTGCATTTAAGTACAGCTTAACGCCTTTTTTTTTTAATGGCTCAAATTTTCAATGAACTTGCTATTTAAGACAAGGTTTAACCTTCTTTAATACTCTTAAAATAATATTTGGTTCTACTATTTGGTAATCGAAGAGTTGAGAAAATGGCAAAAATGTATTTTGGCGATAGATGCCAGCTAGCAAGAGGATGAGGGAAGACCATAGAGCAGTCCACTCCAAAGGAAATTAGAAAACTTAACTTTGAGAAAGCTATTCTGTAGCACTTCAGTTACTATATGTAATTTAGTAAATCCAAACTGCAGGACCACTTTCTTGGAGACATTACCAAATTGAAGTTTTTGGGATTCAATTGAATAAAATTGTATTTTGAGTGATAATCATTTGGTGTTTCTGTTGCAGTAAATTTTTATCTCAGGTGTTTTTGGCCCACTATCTGTCTTGAACTATGTATAAGTCTTTGTATAACAGTTTGGTATTTTTACCAGGAAGCATTAGCTATTTTCTAAACATATTTCTGATGGTTCTGGGATGTCTGTTGGTATAATCTCTGAGTATGATAAGTGCTTTATTTAGTTATATTGTTTTGCAGAAATTGTGTGCGTTAGTACATAACATGATTAGGAAAGACATGAAAATATTTTTTTAGTAATTGAAAAACTGTTCAATATCTGTATCAAATGTTGAGTAATTCTGGATATAAAATCGACCTTTGGATTTTCATCCACGATCCATTGAGCAACTAGCCATGCTTTTGGACAAATATGTAGCCTGTGATATCGGAATATTAGTGAAACATACCAAGTCCAAAAACTCTGCTTTGAGATTAATGAAGTTGAAGTAGAATCATGTAATTTTTTTTACTTGTTCATCACTTGTACTAGGTAGGAGGTAAAACATGTTTCTTGTAATGCAGTTTAATGTGTAATATTGCTTTTTGAAAGCAAGCAAAAAAAGACAGATTTTGTGACTGTTTGTGCAGATGCAAGTTTCCTGTTTATTTATAAAACTTATCAATAATATTCATTTGTATTGTACCTTAGTAGCAATTTTGATAATAGGCTGAAATTTGACAGGTGTTGATAGCTGGAATGTCATTTAATAATGATGCAATATTAAAGAATAATGGTCACTAGTTATATCATAAATTGGTTTTTTAAAAAAAATTTTCTGATTACTTGCTCACATTTATTTTGTAAAAAATTGTATTATTTATATTGTGTATGACTATTTACATAATTTAGAAATAAATATTGTGTTTATAAAATAACTTTTTATTTTGCACTACCTGGACAATAATTCCATTCAGTGACTTAGGATTCCAAATCCTAATATTTTAGTTTTCTTAATTGCCTAGCGTATTTTACATAAAATAATGTATTCATTTGACGCCATTTTGAAAATAACTTCATTTTAAATGTCGGTCGTCAATACGCCCCACCTCCATTGGTAGAACGCCCTTCGACGCTATTGGCTCAAACGGGGGCCCAGATGGCGGCTTCCCCCCTCCATGAAAATTAGAAATTTGAATAAGAGCGTTGGAATTAACATTGAGTGCCGTCTCTATTAGTATACTCTCTGAGCTCATCTAACGCCTCAGACAAACGCCTTTGAATCAACCACCTCAGTCGCGCCAAACTCTCCAAATAAGTAGTTCACAGATTCACCGTCAGAGCGCGTTGGTGAAAATACAGTTGCATATGGCGTCGGGCTAAAATTCAAATAACGACTTCTACCGGTCTATCTAGTGACAGGAAACACGGGCAAACCAAAGCTTGCCTCCAACGTTTTCGCCAAACCGTGTGATGTCACTGAATGTCACTATTGTCTGTGACTGTGATGTCACTATTGTCAAAGAAAGAACAACAGATAAGTTCCTTCATCCATCGCTTGATGTCGCTGAAGAAGTTCATTTATTCCATGGAGGAAAGGAATTATTAATAATTTTAATATCAACTACAACAGTATTGGTGGATATCGGAATGCAAATTGTATAAGAGGTAGAATGATCTTATTGTAAACATATTTACTGAAATCTGCGTTTACCCTTTGTAACTGAAGATGCAAACGAACGTTGTCTGACACGTAATTCATGCAATACCAGCTATTTAATGATATCGAACAAATAATTACAATGAGATTTGATAATTTATAAAGTAAGATTGATTAATACACCAATTAAAATTTAAACATATTTATTTAATTGTTATAATTGTGTCCACAGGCGGAGTTGAATGCAATGTCTTTGAAAAACATGATTGGTTAGGGTTTGTTCTTGGGTTCCTGTTCCGGTCTGAATTCTCTTTTCGTTGTGTAAAGTTTCTCGGTGAGACTCAGTAATCATGGCTGTTGGTAAGAACAAGGGCCTCTCGAAGGGTGGTAAAAAGGGCGTCAAGAAGAAGATGTAAGTAAACAATTCCGTATTATTGAAGTTGTATTTACTTCGGATTAGTTCTACGTTGATGAATTTAACTCGCATTTTGAGTGATTTCTCTGATATTCTGAGATACGAGAACACGTTCAACGCACGTCTGCATGCATGTGTTCATATGTTAGTGCGTTTCCGGGATCCGTTCTTGAGATTATTCAAATAATTATTAATTATTGTGAAAAAGTCTGCTCTATATTTCAGTGTGGATCCTTCAAGAAAAGACTGGTACGATGTGAAGGCGCCGTCAATGTTCAGCACCCGACAAATCGGGAAGACTTTGGTTAATAGGACTCAGGGCACAAGTACGTATTTAACTTCTTTATTAGGTTAATTTGTCAGTATGCCCGTGTGAAGTGAAGGGTTTAACCTTTTAGGAATAACGTTACCAGAAACTTGGATGATTGAGGTTAGTTATATTGTATTTAAGACGTTTTGTTCGTGGAAGCCTAAGTAGTTACTGAAGGAAGAAAAGTACCAATAAACAACCTGTTTTCTAGTTATAATTTCAATTACATGGATAAATAGTATTGAAGTGGATTGGGAATCTCATTTGTATAAAGAATTTTTATTTCCCAAGTTTTCCCAGTGATAGACTATTTGAAGATAAATAAATTATATAAACTTTGTGTTTCATTTATTCCTGTAAAATTTATTGCACAGCAAAGTCACTGATACTGATTACGTACTAATAACAAGTTCCTGCCAACTAAGAGTATATTCATAGTTGGCAAACTTGTTACTTGCAAGTGCTGAGATAACTCGTTAATCGTCTTACCTAAATTCACGAATCACAGTATTGCTGTAGCAAATGCGTGCGAAGATTGGATATATGGCGTACAGGAAAGGACTAAATAAAATTTTTGCATGCTGAAATAATTTATTTAATATAAGTGTGATAAATTATAAAACTTTTCCATGCGAAGTGTGGGTTTTCATCACATACCAGATAAAATAACACGTTCACACATATTCTTCTGTCCACTACAAACCCTACTTGGCTTGTTGGTTGCATCTTCTCCGTTTGTGGAAGTGCTTCCAAATAATGAAAATTGTCTCTTTTTTCTTTCAAGTGCGGTTTACTGAACTGAAAAATAATAAATTCATTTGTCATCCGATTAAGCTTTCGCAAATTTTTAATGGAATTTCAGGCTGGTAATTTTGACTCCATTGGTTTCAAAGTAAATCAGATAAGCATTGTTGATGTACATTTCAAAAGATGAAGAGCAATTTTTCATCCAACAGATATTTTCTCCATGATGAATAATAGCTTAGTATTTAGTAAGATAAACTAGTTCTGAGCGTTTTTAATTAAAAACTTTTATGATAGGTTTCTTTGAAATCTTGCCTTTTCAATTTCCACATGATGCATGTTTGATATGGTCAGTACTTCTCTCATCTTTCCACTAGCAAAATACCCAGCGTTGCCTGGGCTTTCTTCTAATAAATCCTTGCAAATGAGGAAAGATCTTTTATATAAACCATGGTGTTTAAGATATTATTTTTATGTAATTTGTTCAAATTTCAATAAAATACTTCATTTTACAAGACATTACCATTAGATGATTTTTTTTTTTTTGTGTGTGTGTTTTTATCTTACTCACCACTACTGACCTTTAGAGAGAAAATTAGGTATCTATTTTTGGTGCACCCACTGATCTATGGAATATATTAGGAATCACGTTCTTTAGCGAGAGGTGAAAAATGGTCACGAGTGCATCTGCAAACATATTATTTAAATTATTTATTTTCCACATTTGAGTTGCGTTAATCTTTAGTAAACTTTGCAAGGACACTGCAACAATCCTGAAGAACCTTTAAAATTTCATATCTATTCATACTCTTACTTTTTGTGGTATCGATGTCGGTTAACATTGTTTAATTCACTTTTATTAGTATAGATTTACAAACTACTGTCCCTCTTATATTCCAAATAACTTCACTTTTCTTCAGCTTTTATCACTAAGTTTTGGGTTCCCTTTTCTATTTGTGCATAATGTACCACATACATGTTTTGTGGAGGGTTAG
>CAXIVR010001640.1:0-21368 GCA_964035755.1 Teleogryllus oceanicus
ATCATTGTTTGGGGGTTCCTAATGACCGGTTGTAACAACTGTTGCTGAGAAAAGGAAATACCAACCCCTGGCTGTTGAATTGAAGGGACATGTATGGATTGCGCGCTGTGGAAGTGCTTCCAGTAGTGGTCTCAGCGAATGGATTGGTCACCAAGGAATGCAGAGATCGCGAAGAAGTTGAATTGACTGAAAAGCATATACGGACAATTCAAAAAGCCGCATTATTGGAACAGCAAGTATAGTCCTGAATTTAAGTCTGACTTGACTGATATAAAAATCAAAATATATTCTTGTTCCACTTTACGTGCGAACCATTGTTACCTTGGGTGATTTTGAGAACCCCGGCATCAGTGTATATTTACAGAAATTGGGAAATAATAATAATAATAATAATAATAATAATAATAATAATAATAATAATAATACTATCATGGAAGCGAAATCTTACACGGTTCGTATCCCCATCATTTGAGGATACAACTGTTGACAGCACATTTTCGCATCTTTGGTTAACTGCAGGTAACTTGTATGGAGAAACCTGGATTCATGATGGCCATTCAGGACAGAGTCATTACACACGAAACTACAGAAAATATATATTGAAAGAAACACTGAATGATAAATGTAGGTTATGCTCAACGGAGACGGAAACAATTGAGCACATAACTGGGGCATGTAAAATTCTTGCTGGAACGGAATACCTGCGACGACATAACAACTTTGCAAAAATCGTTCACCAATCTCTGGCTGTTAAAGAACATCTTAGTGTGGAAAACGTACCATACTCAGTACCAACCTCCCACCGTCTTGGAAAATGAATCCATGAAGATGTACTGGATAGGAGATTAGAACAGATAAGACCATCACCGCAAATAGACCAGACATTATAGTGCTAAATAAAACCAGAAGGAAGTCACCATCATCGATATTACGAGTACCACTGTCACATAATCTCCACTCCGCATACACGAACAAAGTCCGAAAATACTAAGAGCTAGCAGATGAGATAAAGAAGATTTGGAAAATAAAAAAGGTTCAGATCCGTCCCCTGACAATTTCTACAACCGGAATAATACCAAAATCCCTCATCAAACATCTGCAAGAATTGAATATAAAGCATATACTAGGAACAGTACAAAATCAGTCATTCTAAACACCTGTCACATTGTCAAGAAAACTGTCACTGATGTGTCTGATATGTAGTGTTAGAGGTCCTGGAAATAAATGAAGATCTTGCTCGTTACTTGCTCTGAGCCGACGAGTGAGCCTAGCCACAATGACATCTGTGGCAGGTGAATGTTTCCCCCCCGCGTGGGAGAAGTGCATAAGTCATAATAATAATAATAATAATAATAATAATAATAATAATAATAATAATAGTAATAGTAATAATGGTTGTGGAACCCTACACTTTTACGTAATTTAAGCTGGAATATTTCTTTTAAAAAAACACGTCCGAAAAGGTTTGCATTCGTGAGCTATTAAGGCCAACTCTATTGTGTTAAACTGAACATGTCTATGGAAGCATAATCAACTTACAAAGTTACATGTTACCTAGAATATTTTATCCTGTGGTCAGAACTCATTTTTTACACGTTTACCCCCAAAAACGACTCTAAACTATGGAGAAACCTAAACTCCACTCACATTAGCGCCGGCTTGTTAAATTTGGAAAATTTAAGTGCCTACAGTTTACTGTATTTTGTGATGTAACCCTCCAGTGAAGCCATCAATCATCTTAGAAGACCATCTGAGAAGAAAACACATCCATTATTTATAAGGTTTATTCATGTAATTAGGTTTAACATGGTACCATATGAATAACTTTTTTAACCTTAATTTCTCTTAAAAGGTAATACTTTACAGTTAAACTGTGATCTCATGGCCATGAGAAGGTTTTGAAAACCTGAGATTTTGTTAGTAAGAGCTAAGTTTTTGCCTCAGTGTGATCTGAGAAAAAATTCATGTTTTATGCAACAATTTTTCTCATTTCAAAACAGGTTTTGTTTATTATAAGAGAACCACTTGTCCTACGGATTCTTCTATCAAAATCAGGCATCTACATTAAATTTAGGACTTTTTGGACACCTCATTCACCTCTGTAGCTTCAGATTTGACGTTTTTAGGTCAATTTGAAATATTTTCAATCTGTATTCTGAGGAGCAGTTACAGTGCCTGCGGACTCTAACAGGGTTCGCTGGCATCGCACAGGTGTCGAGAGGGTCACATACCCTGCAGGCGTTACCTTTACGTATTCTTTGGCAAAGAGGTTCCAAATTATCGATCCATGCTCCCCACTGCTATGACCCCCCCTCACGGCTGTTACCCCTTCGCCAACCCCTATATAAAGCATGCGCGTCTCGCGCAGCTCGCCTGCTTTTTCTTGTTTGTTTCGGCTACGTCTGTGATGTAGTTTTGGATTTTTGCAGAGCCCGGCTCCTTCAGAGTCGTCAAATGTATCAATTTGTACATAGTATTTCTTGTAAATAGTCCGTTTTTAATAGATATAGCACCATTTTCCGATGTATGTTAGTTTAAGTTTCTTACCGAAGTATGTTAGTTTACAATAGTTACAATAGATCAGTTTATGAAGACTTAATAATATTGTTTCTCATTTCGTCAGTGATGCCTGAGCCATGGTTGTTTTTTACTGTTGGTTCCCTTTGAACCAAACAATATATTAATGAAATTGAGTGCATAAATGTATTTAATTTGTTGATATGGACTTGGAAATGGAACTCTTACTTTGAAATGAATATGATGTTAATGAAATGTTAATGATTTGCTAATGTTTGTTGTTTGCAGCTTGTTTACTTCGAATGTTATGTTGAATGTATGTTGCTGGCCTCCGAATGGTGTGGAGGTTCGGCTAATGTTGCTGCATTATTTATGAATGTTGTTAATGTTGCAGTTCCTGCTCATGAGTAAGACGGCACTTGGCCGCATTTGGCAATTTATGG
Organism: Teleogryllus oceanicus; assembly: GCA_964035755.1. Lineage (NCBI taxonomy): Eukaryota > Metazoa > Arthropoda > Insecta > Orthoptera > Gryllidae > Teleogryllus > Teleogryllus oceanicus. Next base: position 2,961 of record CAXIVR010001640.1, read on the forward strand.
AAAGTTGCTCCCGCTGAGTAAGTCGGCGCTTGGCCGCATTCGGCACTCGGGAGACTACGAAAGGCGTTTGCTTGGCCCGTGCGGTAGCTCGAACCGCGGCCCTTGGTTGCAACGTCACGGCCCGCAGCCGGCAGAGAAGTCGGCTGGGCTACAGCTGTCACCGGCACGGAGCGATGGGGTCACTTGCCGACCTCTGTATGTGGCATGTTGATCGGCGCTCGTGTCTAGGCACGGCTTTGTTCAGCGAGCAGCGGCGGGCGCTTATGTACCGCTCACTCTCGCTTACGCGTAACTTGCTGCATTCCTATGTTGTATAGTTACGAAAGGTATATAAGAAATCCATTTCCAAGAATTTTGGTATTATGCACTCCTATGAAAATTTGTTCCATGGCTCATACGTAGTCCTGCTTGTCACGAATGTTATGTAAGAAAAGAAGGCCAAAAACGGCTTCTTTAGCAAATTTGTTTAGTACATTTCTATCTACCTCGTCCTAAATTGGGCATTCAAAGGTAGATTATAAGACAGTATTTCTGTATGTGTTAGCGCGATGTTGTTGATGCGCTACTAGTTAGTGTTCACCTTTTGTTATAAGGTTTATGTTTGAATTTTCAGCTTCCTCGCCCTAAAGTGGGTTTGTCAGAGGTCGACTGAAATTATTAATTCTGTATGTCGCGCATTTTAACGCGCCTTTGTTCATGAGACGGCCTCGACCGTCCTTCATTTTGTTTTGTAAATTGTAATTCTGCTTCGTTTTCCCGCAGCTGTTTTGGAACCTGCGATCAGGAAAAACCAATTTATTAAAATTGTTTATGCAATAAATGTGTTATGTTGAAAGTTATTTGATTGTCATATCTCCTGATTTGAGATCCTATAAAGTTGTGATACCTTTTCATTAAAACCTGGGGCGTCCATTTGAAAAGTTCAAGTGTGACGACAATCTTTTGAATTTCGATAGCTTAGAAGCTTTTGTGTTAGCTTTGCATAATTATTTCCTTAGGCAAATGCATGGTCAGTTCGCTATCTATTGTAGCGAAAATTTATGTAATTAATGTGCTGTTTTTAACAGCTGGCGACCATACAAAGTAAATTGTTATTAATTAAGAGGTCAGCCAAGTTTGAGATTTAACACGGCTGAAATGAATCAGGTCCAGTATTTCCTAATGAGACTAAAAGTGACCTGCAATTATATTTGCTCCTAGTTAGTACTTGCGCTGACAACAAGCGTTACCACTGCAACGTATATGATCAGGGAGGTCCTAGGTTCTAGTCCCGATGGAAGATGATGTTCGACAACAGCTATACAGCTAGGTTGAGTTGAGCCGCTGTCTAGTGAACGATTCCAGCATGTCTGCTCTGATCGGTGGTTTTCCGTGATTTCTCATATATTTCCTCCCTCATCCTTGTCTCTTGCGCTCCACGTACCGACATTCTCTTACATGTACTAAATTGCCACACATGTCGGAATCTTAAATCTTACCTGGCTGGAGCAATTCTTGCCTTTAGGAGCAACCCACAAGCCGACCTGTAGGCCAAATCTCATGGTCTAGGGGAGGGAATTTCGCCATCTTCCTGTTATATCATGCACTACACTATTGAAGAATGACAAAGTAGTGAAAACTACGATCAAAGTGACCAAAGTAGTGAAAACTATGGTCACGAAAGTGACCATAAACATTAATAATCACAAATTCCACAGCAGTTAGTGTTGGAAAGGTGGAGATTTAATCGGATAGGTGGAGATTTTTAATCGATATCTATGCAAGTAACAAGAATGGAGCTTTCTGAAGGTGGCACGAATACAAAATATACTTAAGATGACGGTAATATAATTGACGATTTTTTTACTTAAAATATTATATTCACAACTCATAAAATATGCTGCATTGTATGTTCCGTTTGGCTATTTCTTTCTGTTGGTCGTTCAAACTAATTGTTTTATTGAAATTCTTAGAATTTCAATCTCTGTTATTACATTTATTTTATATTTTTTATTTTGTTCTTATTATTTTGCCGTAGAGTTAGTAAGTTCATGTATTTACTATTTTGTACTATTCTTATAATAGAACGCATAATTAAAAAAGCTCTCAATTTACCCACGGATAGTTCGCCTATACAAATGATACTAGAACGAGGAGAAATGCCTCCGGAGGGACTCAAGAGAACCGAGCACTAATGAATTGTTTATAATATGAAAGTGTTGTGTCTAACAATTTATTGAAAAAACAAATATTTACACTACATTTTGACTGAGGTAAGCATTTGAATATTTAAGAGTGTTTGGTTGACGAAAAGCATAACACTCTGAAACGTGGTGGATTGGGTGGACCTGGACTTATGTTCATAGATACGTAAGATTAGGGACAGATATGCAGGCTCTCACCGTTACCGATGGCGTACTGCTGCAGGAGATCCGTCATGTTGATGTGCGTGATGCCACGCTTCTCCTGCATCAAGTTGTCGCAATGCGTCACCTTCCCGCTGCCAGGACCTCCTGCGGGCAAAAACAACTCAGTTACACCACGTCGCATTTTCAAAAAACCAAACAAGTTCTCCGGGGATATCTTGGAAGTGATTGGTAAAATACCAAATAAAAATGAAAAAACTAACCTAATACAGTAGCACCGTAGAGGAATAGCGACCAGATCCTTGCCCCAAATCGGGAAAATTCCGAGTATATGAAAATTTTAAGAACTTTATCCAGGATTGTTTTTAGGAAAAAGAATGTTAAACGATTCCAGAAAACAAATAAACCGGACTTCGATACTGGGCAGTGGAAAGTGAAATTGTAGCGAAAAATATTTGCACGCAATACACGAGGAAATTATATCTTCGGTATTTAATAGAATAGAATTCGATAGGATTAAAGGTATTCCTAAGAGAGTAAAGTGGTGTACAAATTAATATTTCCGCACAATTGACAAATTATGCAATATTTAAAACGAAAAAGAACAACAGAAATTTACATGTATTCACATATTTTGTGTTAGCTGTTTATTTGTTTTTGTTTGTTTACCTGTCTTAAGGTATTTGTCATCCAATAAAAATGTTTAAAATAGTGTACTAAATTAACTAAGTTACATTATCAAAATTGAATTAAATCATTTGTCTCATCAGTGTGCAGTTAAATACTGAAGTACGTGTCCTGTCCTGTACGTATCCTGTTAGCTCTGTATTCATACTATGTATTTGTGTATTTATATCCTTTTAAGTAATAATAATATAATCACTTTGTGATTTTTATTATTAGAATAAGTTAATAAAATAATATGTTTTAATAACAAAAGTTTCCTCTCGTAAAACCAGGAGGGGCATTTTGTACAAACACCTGTTGGAATACAACTTCACAAACTTCTTTAACATGAAGCAGAAACGTTGTCATTAGGAACACGCGTAACCCTTATAACTGTTTCGGAAAAATTGCGTCAATGGATTTGTATTTCTTGGGAACAAAGTAGATTTTTATACTCTGAACTTTTCCTTGAGTTTTAATGTCACCTTGTCGTTAAATCCCTAGCGACATGACAAGGGGTATGTTTCACGAGTTACTAGTATACAATTCTGCAATTCCTCTCTTGTAATAAGTACGACGTAAGTGAAAATCGATCCATATCTCCCCTACTTGTATGCACGGTCGATACAGATTACAAATGATAAATGCATATATCACAATTCTGTTTTAATGATGACCTTTGTGCACATAATCTCTCTACCTTCTTTACTAAATTACTAAGCACGAAAAGTACTTTTTATCATAGAACTACGTTCTTTCAAAAACTCACGTTTATTTCATTTCAAGAACTCGATTATACATCCTAAATTCAAAATTGTAACCTTAGTAAATTATTTCAAATCAATTAATATCAATTTAAAATTAAACTGACGTGTGTAAATACAAAATGAATATTTGTAAGCTTTTTGCAAAAGAATTTCATCAACTGGTACTGAAAAACAGGAGAAAAAATATTTATTAGAAACTCTACGAATATCCACCAATGTATTTTGATCATGAAAGATAATTATTACATAACTCGCATGATCTGTGTAAGTGGGATTCTGTAAGGTTCCTTAAAAAATAAATTATTCCCTAAATATTTTTTTCTCGAACTCACTTCCCGTCTCCGGTACATATATCACGGACTAAATAGTATTGTTTTCACTATCCAGAAACACGTGCAAGCGCACAGAGACATCAAAGATTTCTTTTTACATCTACCGTAGAAATGAATGAAATAAACGGTCGTTATGGTACCGAAAGGTGCCACAACAGTGGGAAAATGCAGTCTTTTGTTATTGTGGGTGATTCTCAACTCAAAGAAAAGATCTGATCCATCTTCTAAGAAACAATATCTCTGCAGATGGGAACATTAAAATAGGGACGCCTCCTAGTTAGATGTGACCGCCAATCAGGAATGTACAACTGGAAAGCATACTGCGCCTTTCTTCCAAAGGATGGATGATATTATTTGTGGGTCGGAGGTTAGGACACTGTGTCCATTTTTGGAAGAACTGAGATTGGCACAATCATGAGGTTTCTGGTCCTCTCCCAGGGCTCCCACTACGACCTACATCATCAATTGGAGAAGTGCAGTGCTTTCAAACAATACCAAGTGCAAAGTAAACCTTCAAACTGCTTTCCTGTAAAATTTAGTAAGTGTAATTTATTGTCCAATATCACCGAGCCATTCATTGTTTAACGGACGTAGAATTTCCTAGGGAAAATCCGAGTTTAGGTGGCACGGTTCCTTTGATTCACTGATCCGGTTCATTAGAAGTGAATCGACTCCATGAACTGAATCTTGTTTATACGTAGTAGTCGCATGTAGTTAAGTTCACATTCTTTAACCAACGCATTTTTTCACCAAGTGGTCCGCGACGTGCTACCGCACGTCTGCACCGACGGATCCAACGTGCTACGTTCGCAGGGCCTTCCGGCCCTCGCTCTCGAGACCTGGTTCGCGCCTCCGCTGTCGCTCCGGCGCTCACGTTGTACTACCCTCCCTACTATACTCCCTCACTTTTAAGAGAATTTATTTTAAAGGGAACACTCACTTTTAAGAAAATGCATACCTTCCATCTGAGTAGACACACAAACCTATTTGAAGAAGACTTGAAATGCGAAAATACACACAATTCCACGTCAACAAATTATCAGGTGACTTGTTCTCATTTAACATTGAACATAAATAATTCAGTTGTTATAGTGAACCGCGCAACTATAAACATAGGAATCGCGAGAAATAATGAATCATAAAAGGAACCAAAGGAACCGTGCCACCTAAACCCGGGATCAACCTTTCCTAGTTTGAATACGAATCAGATTGTAATTCTCATTCCGAGAATTAAATTTTTCTCGTGTACAGACTAATTGCAATAAATAAACAAATTACCCACAAACAAAGTACCACTTCCGTTAAGGCGTCTAACTTGCAAAGATTGTGATCCTCCTAAACAGCTCTATACTGACAATACTCAAGAAAGGTTTTTCAGGATGCAGTTGTATTGTTCGTAACATACCCATTGCAGTAATATTGTTCGTAATTTGCATCGTTGTTCTTGTCAGTATAAATAATGTATTTATTTAATTTTGAAATGAAATATTATTTAGGCATTTTTATTTACAGATGGCCTATAAATTTTTCCCTTTGATAATCTTTAAGACAATTGTGACTCATTATGACTAAGCTTACATAATATATAGATCTTTCTTGCAAAATGTTTCCCTAATATTTATGTACTAGTAGTGGATACAATTTATATAAATGTAGACTAACTGTATTTTATTCGCTCAGAACGAAATCTTATTTTACCCTCTATGTACTCTAAACAACTATTGTGTATTACATTTAAATTGAAATCACTGATCAAATTTAAATATTGTTAAACGTCAGACAAAATTAAATTGTTCCATAATTGTTCAAAACTAAATTGTTCAATTGTAGGTTATTGTAGCAGCCTACTAATGGTGAAGGTTTATTTATATAATCTTAATAGACATTTAATAGTAACGGGCACGCATTCTGTTTTGCTTCCGACTACCTCTTGTTTTACTCACTGCAGCTCTGAATCGTTTCAGCACCCACCGTTGGGGAGGGTTCGGTATCATTTATATCATAAAACCAAGATTTCTTACATATCAACAGTAGAAATGAATGAAATAAACTGCCGTACTGGTACCTAAAGGTGACACAACAGTGGAAAATGCAGTCTTTGTTATTCTGTTGATTCTCAAACAATCCGAAACAGTTTGACACCAAATTTTGTGGATGAAATTCTAGCTCTCGATGACAGAATAGCTTTTAGGATGAAATCCAACGTAATAAAAATAAAATGACAAGTATTTATCCGTTCAGAGATACATTTATTAAATGAGATTTAATTACGATTTGCTTACCTAAAGAGCATAAAATAAGAATCTGACTTTCAAAAGAACAGCTTTCAATACGCATTACGGACCGTGATACCTTTCTAATATTTTTTCTCTCCTCTCTCTTTACAAATACGCACTTACCCATATGCCCACCATACTATCATAAATGTCGGGAGATCTGACGGGAACACAGAGCTTGTCCCATGTGAGGCATGATATCATGTTCCAAAGGAGGAGGAGGATCACTGCTACCTCCAGGGATGTCACGTGCTCTACATTTTCGAGATTTACATGACATAAGTAGTCAACCAAGCAGAAACAATAAATCCCCACTCAGACTCCGCTTTACTGTTTTTTTTTTCCATGCCTTTCTTCGTAAGAAGAGAAAGTATTGTGCGCTGGTAAACGGTGATTTTTGCCGTTTAAAAACTCTTATTACAGAGCCCAGGTAACGAAAAACTGGATAAATCTTGATCCTACATGTAGTGAATTGCTTCCTCCAACACGTTTTGTAGTCAAAATTTATATTTTGTAGATCCCCAAAACTGAAAAATCTGTTGACGGCAATATGTCTGACGGCAATCCGTCGGCGGTCTGTGGTCAACGCTAGAGCTAAACCATCCAGACGCCTTTCTCCTAAATTGATATTACCCTATCGATTTCAATGAACTCAAGTTTGAGTTTAAAATCGGTATTTGATTTATGGAGGCTCATTATATGAAACCTCAGGAACATTTTCAAACTTTCCTTAAAATGGCTCCAATGTTTTGATTAAGCTTTTTCCTCGAAGAGTAAAAAAGTGGTTCCAAAGAATGGAACTCTTTTTCGTAAATCCCTGATTTTTCAAAAATTGCAAAACTTCCAATTTTTTCGGTCACTACCTACAAATACAATATGAAAGATATGTTTTGTTTTCCTTATCTGTTCTTGAAAGACGAACTTTGAATTAATATTCGATTCGATGTTTTCGCTGAATTTTGCGTGTAATATAGGCAATTTTTAAACAAATTTTTCCTCAAAACTGTTGTAATATTTTTCTTTAAATTATATTTTCATATGGATTGAAGAACGGTAAAGAAAGCCCCATTTCTGACGAACATGTATTTTCGAAAATTTCAAAAAGTTAACATTGCAAAACTACAAATTTGAAGATAGAGATTTTGTTTTAAATAATTCTAAAGTAACTAAACTATTCTAAACAAAGTAACTGAACTATTCTAAACTAACTGATTCTAAACTATTCTAAAGAAAACATATTTCAACTCGGTCATTTACAATTTTTTGAAAAAACGAGTAGTTTTTCGCATAATTTCTGCTTGAAGTTAATGCATAACATAATAAAATTCTCAAAAACCGCTCCAAACTTTTTCTTGAACAAGACACGCTTAAAAAGAATAGTGCAGGTCTCGTTTTTGTTAAGCTCTCTGAATTTCGAAAATTTCAAACGTTATAAATAATGCGAGAAACTGCAGTTGTAGCTGCACTATTTGTGTGGTGTTGTCCTTGGTTGCTATCTGTGCTTGTTGTTGTTAGTCTTGTTGTTTGGTGCTGCACAGTGGTGTTTGTTGTTGTTAGTCTTGCTGTTTTGTGTTGCCCAATGTTGCTTGTGGTGATAGTCTTGTTGTTTAGTGTTCACATTGTTAGCCTTGTTTTATTGGGTTTTGCACAGTGTTGTTTGTTGTTGTTAGACTTGTTTTATTGTGTTTCACAGTGTTGTTTGTTGTTATTAGTCTTATTGTTTTGTGTTGCTCAGTGTTTTTGTCGTTAATCTTGGTTTTGTGTTGCTCAGCGTTGTTTGTTGTTGTTATTTTTGTTGTTTAGTGTTTATGTGTTGTTTGTTCATGTTTTTGTTGCTCATAATTGTTTGTTCGCTTTTCGTTTTGTGTCATTCGGTGTTTTTCGTTGTTAGTCTTGTTTTGTGCCGCTCAGTGTTGTTTGTTGTTTAGCGTTCGCGCATCAGGCATAGCGCGAAGGAAGCACCCCCTCACCGAGTACGAATATGACGGGCACCTTGGGCACCTCGAACTTGACGTGCGCCGTTGTGCGCGGGCACGGCCCGGGCGGCGGGCCGCGAACGCGGTCCTCGTGCGCCGCGCCGCCGCCCCGCAGCCACGCCCGCGCCCCGCGCCCGTCGTACCCCGGCGTGCCATGCTGCTGCTGTGTTGCTCTGCGCACACCGCCCCGCAACCACCGCTCAATGACTGTTAGTGATTCCGGGACCCTCAACAACTAAGATCGTTGGTCCCGTAAGTGTACGGCATGTGTTTTCGTCGGGGGGTGGCGGAGGTCTTTCTGGCTGGCGAGATTCGGCTTTGACCATCGTCGGCTGGGGGGGTCTTCCCTGCGGTACCTCCCACTAGCGGGGCACCGCCCCAGCCGGCAGCTCTGGTCAACCGGTCTCAAAGCATTTGAGAGGGTAGGGGTAATGTGAGGTAGGACATGGAAGAGGGGAAAATCGCACGCGGTCCGTGGCCCGTTTGGTAGGGTACAGTTCCGGCATTTGCGTGGTGTTGATCAGAGAAATCACGGAAAACTACCGATCAGAGAAGCTGCCCGTAGAATTCTCCTCCAGACACGACGAATTCGGCCTAGCTGACAACCCAGTGTCGAAAATTCTCCACCGTCAGGACTCGATCCTAGGATTTCCCCAGTCAAAGGCACTAGTGACATCAGTTGATGCCCTGAGACACCTCCTGGCTGTAAGGCTAAAATCTCAGCGTGCTGGGTGGGAAAACCCCAAAGGGACGGGAGTATTTTTGTTTTTATTTATATTTAGTGTAAACACTCACTTTGTATGGGCATTTATTTGTCAGAATATTTTTTAAAACAGGAAAAGGATTAATTCTATCTGAGTTTAAAATGAAAGTAATTTTACTTACACCACCTTGGCACCAATATCTGCTGCCTTTACTTCCCCCAGGTTCACCACCCGCTTCTGTCCCGCCCGCTTCCCCCAGCCCACCCACCGCACCGTTCTATCCCCCCCGTTCCAACCCAGGTCATTCACCCCACCTCGTTCCATCACCCATGTTCCCCACCGCACCGCTCTACCTCGCACCGCTCCCACCCCACCTATACCCAATACCTACCAATATACCTATACCCAATGTAAACCTCACACGCCCGTCCGCCATCCTGCCACAGTCCGATTTCCCGTCCACCCCCGTCCTGTCCTCTCCGTCGGAGCAAAGCACAATTTTGAAGTTCACTTACTCGGAAATAATTACGCTATTCAAATGAATTAAAAAACATTTAGTAAAATTTTCTATTCTTTTATAAAGATCTACGAGTGGCAGGTCGGTGCGATATTCGAAAATCTCAAAGAATGCCCGTTAATTCTGTTTCAAGGATATCAATTTTGGACGGAAGTTTTACGAAATGTCAAGTAGACAACAATTCTTTCTAGTTTTTAAAAATAGCGTACAAAAATTTTATTATATAAAAAATTTTTGTATAAAAAGAAAATACTTTATAATATAATATAACCATTTGAAAAAGAAGTTTTGTATTTCCAAAAAATAACCCTGAAAACCTGAAAATTGTAAACTAATTGAATGGGTTTTATATCCTGAAATAACAGTATATGTTTATAATAAGACAGTGTTATGTAATCACTTACATATATTTCAATTTATAATAATTTAACCTTCATTAAATGTGTCGAAACAAATTGTATGATATTTTCTCGTCAAGTTTTTGTTCATAAAACAATTTTATTGCATTACGCTTCCTTTTCAGGGTTTTCTGTTTTTCCTCACTACTGTAAAGTTGAGCATTCTTAGTTTGGAACGTTACTTTTTTTTTAAAATTTTGAATCTAAAGATATTTCACCCTTTATCGAATATTGAATTTTTCTAATTATTTTTGTACTAAATTCAATAATCTATTGGTTAATTAAAATAAAAACAAAAACCATTAATTTCTCAAATCAGTCTTAATTTTCATTATCATTTTTTAATTAAGGAAGTTCACTTCCCAAAAAAAAATTATATTAAAGAGATAGCTTCGTTCCAGCGGCCGCGAAGGTCGAAGTAATGTGACTATGATTCGCAGGGCGAGACATTTTGGGGAAAACTACTTGCTCCAAATAAACAAAAAATTTTTCGTATTAACGTCACTCAACTAAAAGATTACATTGCTCATGTTACTAACACACAGGACAAACACCTTAGTACGACTGAACTTGTGCAATTGTACTGTTGCTTTTTACAAAGTACATTCTACGGTAATGAATGTTAAGAAAGATGAAGAGAAAACCTCAAAAATCTACTAGGATGTTCAGCATGATTTCGTAGCAAAAGTTACCATTTAAAGGATGCGAGTAATATAAGCGCGAAGATTCTTTTTTTCATCTCTCGGGGATACGAGGGGTTTGGGGCAAAAGTAATTGCAGCTATTTTTACTTTCTCCTACGGAGTAGAGAAATTACTTTTCCTAAGGTAGAGAGAATGTTATGTAATTCTGTGCGAGAAAACGGGAATTTTCGGCAAAAAAACTTTTATTACTGAGTCCTAGTAACGAAAGGTATAAATCCAGTTTAAATTAGAAAAAATCCTCTAACACGTGGAGTAACAAACTCCATATTTTGGGGGTCCTTGATTTCAAAAATCGAATGACGGAAAAAGAATGTCGGTTGTCCGTCCGTCCGTCCGTCGGACGGTCGGTCCATCTGAAAACGCTAGCAACGGCCGACAGACCGACAGACCGACAGCCCGACAGACCGACAGACACAGTGAACAACGCTAGGCAAAACCCGTTCATCGGATTTTCTCGAAAATTCATATTCCCAATCTATCTGGTTGATGTTAGGGCCCCCTTGAATGTGAAACCGATATTTCGATTTTGGGGGTTATTTTACATAAACCCCGTTAATCACTTTCAATTTTTTTAAAATAGCTCTTTCATTTTTTGTTAAATTATTTGTTGGATAGTATGAAGGACGTTTAAGAGAATGGTACAGTTCACATGCTCGTTTAAAACCCTGATTTTTCGAAAACTGCAAAGTTCAAAATTTTTTCTGGCGCCTTCACAAAATATAAACATTTTCCTTAATGAAATCTTCTCCTTAAAGGTAGATTTTTAAATAAGGTCATGTACAATTTTTCGAAAATTTAAGTACTTTCACGTAATCATGCCTCAAAAACGGATATTCAAAATAATTTATCCAATTTAAGAGCGGAATTATTTTTCAATACTTTCTTTTATGCAATAACAAAGGGTGTGAAGAAGCGTGAGAGTTGTGCAGCTGATCCTGCCTGATCACGATCACTCTTGACTTATTGCCGCTGACATTAAACTCAGAATAAAATACAGGCTTGAGCTGTGACGCTTTCATAGATAACTGCGTATTCTCTATGATATACTTTTCTGCCATTTTATGCTGTGAATGAGCAGTGAGACAAATGTTCTGAGAGAGATAAATGAAGATTTCCTTGCTCCTTTCAATTTTTGGGATAATTTATGTTCTTGTTTGCGCTTCTGAATTATTCTTTTGGAAACTGATCAAATCCACCCAAGTCCGTTAGTGCAGAAAATTTGCGTGTTAAGGCATGAATTTGAAGTCGATGCACGACCCAATTTTAACTTAATTTAACAAATTTTATGAGCCTTAGTAAAATAAATTTGATGAGTTTTTAAAAATATTATTTAATGAAAGTATGTTGTTTTCAAGTAACAATTTTTTACTTTGATAAACATTTTTTCCCCTGAATGACCCAACAAAATCCCAAGACCCTTCTGCAATATGCATGGAATATAAATTTATGAATGCAAGTTTTAGTTTTAAGATAACAAATAAGCTAAATTCCTTTGTAGGGGAAAGGGAAAAATCATAATTTACATCCTTTAGTGACACATTATTTTATTGATAAACATTATCGATTGAATTGAATGAACACGACAGATTTATAAGCACACTGAAATAATGAAATATGAAAATGTCCCCAGAATCTATGATTGCATGGAATTATGTTCAGATTCGCTTGTGCTTTGTCATCACGTGTCGATATCAGTTCTTAAAAATGCAGATGTTGTTCCTCAAAATCAACATTTTGGCCATGCATTAAAAACGTAGAACCTGTTCTCTTTGTAATATAATTTAAAATAACTTTGTTTACACGGAGTTTCCCCCTAGAACATGGGCGCTTTTGATGGTACTAGGATAAAACCTCCGATATTCTCATGCATTCACTATTATTCAGACGAAAGGGATGGAGAGGTCAGTCTTGAGGTTGTGAAGCGATCTGAGAAATGTAGGAACAAACTACCCATGTAGATTAGAAAATAAAATATCAACAAGTACAATTAAATGTCAAAAACATTTTTACCCAAAATTTAAAAGGGAAAAGGGTTTCTCTGCTTGAAACATAAAACATTTTTGCCACATCATTAATTTGTGATTGGGGTGAGATTTTAAAGGATCAGTTTCTTTGCAGATATGTAGCGTTTGTACTACAATAGTAAATTTTCACAAATTAAAATTTAATTCCATTTCCCATCATAATTTCAGGTAATACTCTTAAGATATTTTACGTCTTAAATCAATTAAATCAACATTATTCGGCAGTTAATATATTTTAGTAAACAAGTGGTGCTAAATCACACGTACTTTTCTCTGCCATGTTTTCACGCTAAATTACGCAAAAGTACTCCAAAGTTTCCAAAAATTATATGACGTTATTTCAAAATCTATCTTTAAGAAGTCCCCAAAAATTTTGAACTTTACAATTTTAAAAAATTAAAGTTTTAACGAAATGATATTGCACCATTCTTCTAAATGTCATTTACACTACCCAACATCATAATTTAATCAAAGACGATAGAGCCGTATTTTGAAATTTTGAAGTGTCCAAGTACGTGTAAAGTACCCCAAAATAAACTTTCGGTTTCAAATTCAAAGCCCCGGATTTCAACCAGATCGATTAGGGATATAAATTTGAGAAATTTGACTGAACAGTTTAGCTGAGCGTTGTTCATAGACGGAAGGACAGACAGTCGTTTTACCATTATTCGATTTTTCTGGTATCAAGGACCCACAAAACATGCATTCTGGTGCACCAAGTGTTAGAGGATGTTTTTCTAAATTTAGCAAATAATTTATCCAAGTTTTTATAAGGACCCTGTAATAAGAAAATTCACCTCTTTCGCGCAGCGTTAAGACCATTCTCTCCACTCGAGGAAACAAAAAATGTACGTTCTATACTGGCGACTCTTCATAATTTGTTTTGCAATATCAAGGCCAATAAATTTAAACAAATAACATTCCAACATTTTAGTCAAGCCCTTTCAATGGAGTAGCCCTTTTTTGTATTCCCTCAAAATTTTTTCTCAACTGAAACGTCAAGACAGTCCTAGACTAGAAATCTAAGTAAACGCAGGATTCAAAGTCAGGTCATCCTTTACCCCCATATCCCTCACTGTCTCCCCCAACAACATTAGCGGATTGGCTCACTGCGTCTACGCTAATGCCCACAACCCGGATATTGAAGCGTGCACAATCCGTCCTAAACTAAAATGAGGATTGAAAAGCTGGTCAGGTCACCCCTTTATTCTCGTCTCCTCCAACCACATTGGCCGGGTATTTTTTCCGGTGTCCGCAGTCCGAGCATTGTAGCAACACGCGTTGAACTAAAGCGAGGCTGGCAATCCTTGTGCGTGCGTCACCTGTGTCCGGGCAAATGCCCATAGTCCGGGGGCGCGGCGCCGCGTGCGTGCGGGAGCTGGCGGTCGGGTGGCGGGGGGTGGCGGGGCCGCCGCGCGTCCACCGCTGGCGCGCGGGCGGCGATCGCGTCGTCTGTGCTGCGCGGGCTTCACGCGGGCGGCGACCGCCGACCGCACGGCCCAGCCTGGCGCGACCGGGGCGCCGGGCTTTTTCCGACGCGGCTCGCGCCCCGGGCCCTGCCCCCGCCGCGCTGTCGTCGCTGGCCGCTTCACGCTCGCCTCCGGTGACGACTCTGCGCGTCCGCGCGCCCGTGCCCCTCAACTGGCGCTGGACGGCGCGGGCGGCGCGGGCGGGGCGGAGCGGGGGCGGCGGACGCGGCTGAAAGTTGATGGCGCACGGCCCCGCTCGAAACGGCGCGGCGTCGGCGGCTCCGTTGTCCGGCGGGGGGGGCGGTCCGCGAGGCGATTGCGGCCGGCCGACGGAAGCAGGGCGGGGGGGGCGACGGCGTCGCCGCACGGCGCACGCGCCCCGAGCCGCCCCACCCCGCCCCCCGCCGTGCCCACGGCCTCCGGGCGCGCGGGAACCGCAGGCGGTCGACCGGCTGCGACAGCCCAGAGGCAACACCGTTCAGGGACGTCCTAGAGAACGAGTCCCGACCGGAGGATTTTCAACACCAGATACGCAGGAAATTCAGCCGCCGTTTGGAGGATAATTTAGCGTCCGGCTACTCTTATCGGTAGTTTTCCATGGAGTCTCTGATCAGCATCGGGCGAATGCCGGGAGCAGTGTCTTACGAAATGTGCCGCCGACCGCGCATACTTTCCTTCCTCATTCTTGTCCCTACAACCTGCCCCCTCACATACAGACGAACCTTATCACTGACTTCACCACCCCCCTTTGTCGGAGGCCAATCGGAAGATCCTGGATTGCCCCGTCAGGAAGGGTCCCACTGGGGGGACATACCTGGTGGAGGAAAAGTCCGACAAGCCGACATGGAAACCTCCGCCGAGCGTCAATTTCTAGCGGAACAGAAACGCTGTCCCCCCCTGGTTATACCATGCACTACTCTTACGGGACTAATAACAAAGTTGCGCCCTAGAAACATTAAACTCCCCCCTCATTGATTCCAGTATTGGCCCCTTGATTCGACCGAAAGCCATTAGTGGGCGGCCCCGGGATAGCCCTTTTCCACATCAGCAGCATGCGTTGTTGCTTACTCCCAAGAAGTAGTCGGATAGCGATTTTGTGTCAATTATTCAAAACCAAAAGTCTTAACAGAATTAATCAAAATAAATTTAGTAGTAAATTTTAGGAGTTTTAATCTACTTTGTAGGACTTTTAAACAAACAAATTGTAGGAGAGTTTTAATAAATTCGGTGAATTTTCTGACATTTTCTAGATATTTTGAAAAATTTGTGTACCACTCAATTTTTCTTTAAGAAGTAGTAAAATAGGATGTAGGTAGTTTTAAAAAAAACCTGTACCCAGTATTTTTTTTATGGCTTTGGAGATCAGATTGCAATTGAATTAAGATCGGAATAAAAGTGTCTTTCAAGAAGAAAACAAACCAATAAACAAATATTATTATTTCAATAATAGAAAAACAATTTGAAAAGTGTTTTAAGTGATGAACACAAAATACTTACCTTCCAGTGAAAACACCATCGCCAACAGCTTAGCCTTTTCCCGACGTTAGCTCAAGCAGATACCTTCCTAGAGACAGACCAAAATTCAAAAAACCGTTGAATCGTATCACGTTAACAACACATATTATAGCAATACAACTGATTTGAATCACAGGCAAACACCCCAATTTTATTTATACAGGTGCCCAGAAAGGAAAGAACGAAACTTCGAAAATAAGTTTTTAAGACAAGTTTAACAAAATTTGCATTTCAGAAGCATATAAACACTCCAGAAACACGTAAATCTTTTTATTATTCACAAAAGAAATATATATTTTTCTTTCTGAAAAATATATTAATTTATTTCGTAAATAATAAAAAAATTTAAATATTTTTGGATTTTATATATTTCTAAAGCAAATTATTGCGCAACAATTATTTTTAAACGAACTTATGAGCGTTTATTGCCCTCGGCAGTTTGAAATATCGATCAGTTTATTAAACAAACTGTGCTTAAAATTGTGTCAATAACTTATTTTCAAGTTTTGTTTTTCCTCCTTGACACAATGTATAGTTGAATCTTACATTTTCAGGAAAAAAAAAGATAGGAGTTAACGAGTCATTGCTTTCCCCGGGAGTCAGATTAATGTATGCGCGCACATTAAAAGTTACGGCCATTAACCCGTTAAGGCCCATTCACAATGCAAACATAAACCTAAACATGGCGTTAACTAAGTTAGGACTACGACTATGAACGAACTCATTCACGATGCGTTTGGGTAAAGCATAACACGTAAGACGTTAATTTAAAAGCTTGCAACTTGCTTCTGTGCTTATGCTTCTGGAAATAATAAATTAACCAATCACCCTACGGTAATTCAAAATCGAGCATCGAAATAGAATCGAAGTCGATAGATCCAAAAAAAACTACGTGTGATTTTCACAGTTTTTTGCTTTCTTTTGAAGGTCGACCTTTTTATATTTTAGTTTTGTTGTAGTATTCATAGTACCGTTAGTTAGTTGTATCATTTTGTTTCCATTTTTATTGAATAAAAAAATTATATAAATTGAACCCGTAAGCAATGGACAAGTCGTTATCTCAAAATCGATTCTCACATCCAATAATAGTAAACTAGAATGTCCACAGACAATAGAAAATCTTGTTTTGCTTACGTTTATGTTGGACATTGTGAATAATTCAATTTTTTCACTTGTGTTAAAGTTTTTGTCTGGTTACGCTTATGTCTATTTTTTGCATAGTGAATGACCCTTTAGTGTAGTCAATTTTTTATCGCGGAGGTGGGGTGTTCGTCACCCACTGACTGGTGGGTTCGCACTGGAATAAACGTCGATACGAAGACTCCGACTCTCCTTCGTTATCCCCCCAGACGGAACAGCCCTAAGCGTCCAACAAATTTTCCGACGTGTGTGAAAGTGTAAGAAATGTTATGTAAGGAAGGGGATAGGATAGAAAACAGGAAGAAAAGATCGCTCGCGGTCCGTGGGCCGGGTATTGCCCCGGGCATTCGCCTGATATTAATCAAAGAAACCAGTTACACCACCAATCAAAGAAACCCGGCCTCTAGAATTCTCTTCCTGGCAGCGGCTGATTCGACCTATCTATACAGCCTAGTGTGGATAATCCGCTAACGACTGTCTGGAATTCTAGAGACGAATTCCCGATCATTGTCGCTGCAGTCAGCGGCAATGCTATCTCTGACAAACACAGCCCAATTGTGGGGGCAGAGGTCTCCCCATAAGTAGGAACATGCATTAAAACATGGCTCAGGATGCTTTAGCCCTCAAAATTTGCCGTCTGAAGTGCTCAAGGTTTTCCTATATTTAACTCGCTGTATTTTAATACTATTGGGATTATTATTTGCTATGAAATTTCAAACATTTCCGAAATTGTTTGCAATCTTCGAGTATTTTATATCTATCGACTCTATACCATTCAATTATTGTAAAAATTGTGTTATTTCGTTCTTCCTTCATTACTGACGTGAAACAGCAGGTTTTTTTGACTTAATGCGTCTCTTTTTTGAATGCCCGAACCGATGCTTCGTGCGAGCAAGGTCTTTGACAGGCTTGTAATGAGGAAAAAAATCGTACGTGATTACATATTTTATATGTTTTAATAAAATTTCTTAAGATCTCTATTGCGACATAAATGAATCGAGCACTTTACTCCTCGTGATGTGCTTTCCATCACGTGTAGCGCTTACTAATACATTCACCTCATTGGGCGTATCCCGATAACATGTTAAATGAAATGTGTGCCCATTCTAACCAGCCATTAGCAGACGGCTTCAAAAAGAATGAACTCCATGGACGCTATTCATTTCAGAAATGATGTATTCAGTGATTCCAGAATCGTCAGAGACTTTTAAACGAACCATAATTAAGGTAGAACAGATCAAACTCTCGCGATTCGAATAATTGGCTTGCTCTTTAGAACAACTCATAACTGGCCCTCGCCAAGTCTGGAAAATCGAACCCACCTCTCACAAAAAATTAATTGTCCAAATCTTCAATAAACCCAACAGTTCCTTCGAAGAAGAAATAAAAATCAACATCTTTTCCTCTTGAAATATTTTTTACAAGTAATGTGTCAAAGGTTAAAAATTTCAAGAACGCCCTTTTATTAAGTTCGTAAAATTATATTTTTAGTGGACTTTGAAATATGTAATGATGACTTTATATATTAGAAACTTTTTTACGTTCATCGATTGAGTTTCAATTTATTTGACGGTCA
>CAXIVR010001641.1:0-12078 GCA_964035755.1 Teleogryllus oceanicus
TTTTGAAGGGAAGGTTGAAGTGCACAAGTCATTATCTTAAAACCCTACTTTTTATTGGAAAATTTGTTCCGGTCTTCCTACAACTAAAATATTTACTAATTATTACAATCTGTTTTAATTTAAACATTCAGTAAATTGGTTCTTGTTGGTAACATAAGGACATTAAATATTGTGAGTACCTCTTACATATTTTGATCAAATTGAAAACGATTTTATTTTTTCTCCTACTAACACGTTAAAAATACTTGAAAAGTCAAATTCAACCAATTGAAACAAGCTCCTAGGGTTGGATATCTGCATTTATTTCGTAGTCAGCAACAGTTGTCATTTCTTATTCTGAAAAAACAGACATGAATAATTTAACTGTTAGTATTTGAGAACATTGTAGAGTAGGAAGGATATTTCGACAAACTATCCTTAATTCTTAAAGTGAGCTCAATTTTGAGTGAATAAAGAGCGATTATACATTTTACAATAAAGTAATGCATTTGTTCTAAGTCATCTCTTGACCCCCTCAAATCTACTTCCTTTGATCAGAATAATATCTTTATTATCATACTCACGTTCAATTCCTTTATACGCGTAACACAATGAAACATAACCACCTGTGTCATTCCACTGTGATTATAGCATATATGAAGTAATATTAATTCAACATTTTAGTATCGTCCTGTGTGCAGTTGTGAATATATTTATACTATGGAACTATGGTGTCATTACGTAATGCCCATCTTAAAAGCCATAACTTGTTCTGCATTTTTGTAGTATATATCTGTATTTGTATTATTTATCTTTTTAATATTAGTATGTATCCTTTCTAATTGATCTTTGAAATTTTTTGTCGTCTTTTTCTTTCTCGCCTTACGCATACTTCTTAAGAGGCAAAAGGAATTTTGCCAGAAATCTTCTTTTTGTTTAACTATCAAAACAAGCTCAAAAAGGCAGTAAAAAGTTACTTTCGTTGCAAGAACTAAATAAACAATTTTTAAAATGTGTTTATCATAACACCCATTTCGACTTTTTGTCGCTACTTTTTAGAAAATAACAATGAATATTATTGTTATTTTTATCAACGGTTTTTGGCTGATGGTCCCACGTTTTTCTAAAAATTTTTATGATCATCAAACATTAATTCTTTCATGCAACTACTGTCGACAGTAGCCCGAATGTGAAATTTACTTAAAACCATAGAAATAGACATTTTCAAATGATAGCTGTAACTTTTATCAAAATACGTTTGATTTAGACAAGATTAAAGTTAACTACTTTAGAAGATTGCTTCGAACAAATAGTTCTATTTCTATTCTTGATTGCAATCGGCTAAAGTTGCCGCGCCATCATTTAACAGCAATCATTTGATGCACGCTGTCTGATTTCTTTATTCAGTATTAGCTGCATTAAACATATTGGGGAGACATCAAACGGATTGAGTACAAGTTTTAAAAAACATTATGCCATTTGGAAGCCCATGATATTTTCTCCTTTTTTCCGTGCGTGCAACATGCTTCATCACATTATCATTGCACCCGCCGTTTACCTTGCACGCTGCCCTTTGCCCACGCCCACGCCACTGGTGATGGCACTCATTAATGTTTATTTATTTATGTCAAAACAGTTAAAATAATAAATAAATAAAATAATAAAATAAATAAATAAAATAATAAAATAAATAAATAAAATAATAAAAATAAATAAATAAATAAATAAAATAATAAAATAAATAAATAAAAAAATAAAAAATAATAAAATAAATAAATAAATTTTCAAAAGTTAAAGATATATATTTTTAGATCTCTTGGCTTCGTTTCATGAAGAGATTTTCCATGGAGGCAGTGTTGGATAAAAGTTGAATTTAAATTATGAAACCATTACCATTAACATGAGAAAGTCTATCAGGTGTAGCCCCCTTAATTTCATTTCCCTAACTCTATTGGTTCAAAAGTACGTACCTACAAATGATTCCTCAAAACAAGGTGAACTTTATTTCTTAAGTAGATTTTCAGGAGCGTACCCCTTGGGAGTGGTCCTTTACATTTCTAAAGACGTCCACGGCTGTGTACTCAAACGGTCCCCCTTGCATTCCCCGCCGCGGGACTGGAAATCGCTGAATCCGTCAAACCATTCGTTCTACGTGCAGTGGTCAAAAAAGGATACCCTGCAAGCAGACGATACATAAAACCATTTTTCAAAGTTCATTCAATGATTTTTAATATGTGTTTCATTTTTCCCAAAGATGTAGTTCATAGATTTTTGCGTGTCTCAGCGTGAACATTTATGCCAAATTCAAAGATAAAACCTTTTAGGGTTGCACATTGATCAATTCATCTCAAACTAATAAATTTCAAAAATTCTGCTTTGTACTGTAGGATTCTCATGATTTCTTTCATCGTTGTGAGTAATTGATCTTTAAAAAGGACCAAAGAACACATTTGCCTGCTAAAAACAATAATGGATTTAATGAGATCAGCTCCTTCAAGGTTTTAAGTACTTTTAGTTTTTTTCCATCAAAAAATGAAATACACACTGTAGCATGCTTTGAAACTACCCGGACTTAACCATAAAGTTTAGAAGGTAGAAATATTTGAAAACCCTCCCCATTTGGGCTTGCATTGTATAGCAATTGTTTTCCCTCAGTTGCCCATGGGAATGCAAAACATTGGAAGATGGAATTGAGTTCTAGTGACTAGCAAGGATTTTGAGTATTGCTTACCGTACCTATATCCCAAAAGACACTGGGGGAATATGGCTAAAGTAGGTGTTCGGAAATGGTCTGATTTGAGCTACGTAGAATATTATCGATATACCTTTTATACTACAACATCGAAAACAACTGTTTCATGGTGTATGAACCAGAATTGAAGAATTCCGACAAACATTGTTATCGTTGCTTGTCATTAACCTATGAACTAATATTGAGGACGTTTGAGAAGTTTTGTGGCGTACCATTGTGATATCCCGATTTTTGGAAATTCCCAAAATCGTGCGGTTATGATAGAACCGTTTTCGACAACTCTGGATAGAAAGTTCCCCTTCAAAGGGTTTCCCAAAAAGAACAAGTGAAAAAGGTTAACTACATTCAAAAAGTTATGTACAGAGTAAAACAATAACAGTTCTTTCACCAAACATTTATTCCCGTAAACCCAAACCACCACAAATCAAGATACAAAACCCAATTCCAGTCCGCCGAAAATTTCAGTCCGTAAAACCCCGACCAGACACCGAAGTCCCTACTTGCCCGGCATCTCGCTTGCTGCTGAAACTTCCTACCACCTACTGCCCGGGCAGGCCCCATAATATGCCCCGAGCATCGGGTGATCTCCTTCCCCCCTCCCGGCAAGGCATCAGATGCCCTCCGGCGACAGCCGACACGGCTCGGGGGTCGGAACACGCCGCCCGCCCTGCTCCTGGTGGCGCCTCTACTCCTCATTTCTACCTGCTCGCGCCCACGACCCAAACCCCCCCAGCGGGCCCTAGCGGACCGCAACTACCCTGCCTGGTACATTCCCCGCATGATCTAGGGCACACTTGCTGTGGTACACAGCAAAATTTCTAAAGAGGAAGAGAAGTCCCAGTCTACATCAATCAAGGTGGAAGGTAAAACGTGCACCTAAATACCTCTTCACTAAATAGTTGAATGTTTCTTTACAGAATTGAAATAATGAAACTGGTGGACATTTGACAGCGTGCCATGTTTTTTTTTAGCAGGATGTTAGAGCTGCTTTTGAGGTAGGGCGATGGATCAAGGGAAAGTTTGGAAAGTTCAGCTTCTGAGCACTTGCTCAGATGCAGACATCAAAAAGTGCTTCAGTTGCTAAAAAACACATTTGGTATCTCGAAACAAACTTAGGATTGCCTTTTTTGGACAAGCAATAACGGTTAAGGAAAATATGATAATAAATTTACAAAAAGGAAAGAAACTATTAGAGGTAAAAATTTTGTTTTGAAGAAAAAATTGTTTTACCCTTGAAATTTTTTGGGGTCTGTGACGATCTCATGATTCTTAAAAGGTGAACGCTGTAAGTGGTCAATTATACCGTGATGAGGGAAATTTCTCTGATAAAAAAACTTTAACGAATCTGTCAGGGCAAAATGTGGGGCAAAATGGAATTTGCATTTTAAAAAAACCGACCAACCCTTTTTTCTAGGACACATTTTTTCGAAGGGGTTGGCACGACTGTGCGAAAGTGTTATGGGGCTGGTATATCAGAAAAACGAAATATTGCAGTTTTAAATTTTCATCTCTTTTATGGAAGTGCGAGCAGGGCAAAATGGAACGTTGATTTTCCACTAGGCTCCAATTTTTTTCCCGCAAATTATTTCAACTATAATTGTTTGTTTTAGGGGTAGAGTAAATTTAATGTTACCTAGTACTTATACCAGAAAATGTTAACTGAGCAGAAATCACTCAGCAAGTGATGACTCTCACAAGTCCGTTCCCTCTTTGGAGAAGCATTTATAGGGCAGTCACAACAGAAGGCTTTTATGAATTTAGAAACACAGGATAAACCTCAATATTTTCTAGTGATGATTTGCTCAGCAGAAGCCACAAATTGTGAACTGTCTGCAGAATCTTCAAAAGCTACATTGCACCTCATCACCACCATCATACACCCATTATGTCATTGGTGGAGGCAGAATCTCAGTCCTGATAGTTTCTCCCGAAGTTTTCCAGCGCCAAAATCAGAACAAAATTCAATAGTCCATTCCAGAACTGGAAAACTCATCACAATATCACATTATTTGATGGATCTTATAAGTTCCTACAGGGCCTACCAAACACATGGTAAAAAAAGCTATGTACGTTGAGAGAAAATAAATCTTAATTAACAGCAGATTTTGAAATTTTAAATTCTGATTTACAATATTTACAAATGTTTGTTTAAGCAGGAAACATTATCCGAGTAACTTTGTTCCACTTTGCTCACACCTAGGGCAACTAGCTGGTAGCTAATCCGGCAGTGTGCAATAATCTGTTCCTGCCACAATGCTGCAGTATACAGCGCTAGTCTTAACGATTCTATTAAAAACAGAGTGCAGCCAGAGTTTTGCTCCGGCAGAGGGAATACAGGTAGTTCCTGCTGACTTAATGTTGAATTGAGGCATGGTAGAGTGGAATTGGTTCTGTGATTGGAAAACAGGAGTGGGTTCGAAGGAGGAGGAAGCGGGTTCAAAATAGGTTGGATGGATAAAAAGAAAGGTGAAAGGAATGGATTTTTGACTAGAGTCTGTCAGGAAGTTTATGACTGTCTTGCCAGCTCACTACCAAATGTATGTTTTCATCTCGCTGCAAACTGTCGGTCTGTTGTACCAGAAGTCAAGACTACAATGTTAGCTTTTGTAAGGCGCATTGTAATTTGTTTACACGCTGTTTAGGCTTAATGTGATTCATCAGTGTCATTGTGTGGAGTTCAACTCTGCAATGGCCTAAATCATCGCCCTGGAATCAATAGTCACTCAGTATTGTGCTAAACGTTTTCTATCACGCATAGTACTTTACCAGAGTTTTGCACCCCAGGGTGGACACCAGGAATTACCTCTATCACACGCACCTGCAACGTAATGTAACTTCATTTCTGCACGTCTTCAGAATTCGGAAATACATTATTCAAATTATCGTTTCCATGTTGTCGCCAGGAAGTATTATTCTGAAGGATAACATGGATAAGAGCCAAACTTATTGCCTTTTATCCTTGAAATATATTTTATTACATGGGTTTTTCTCCTTTCAAAATTCAGGATCAAGAATTTGAAAATGTACACATCACTTTTTCCCATAGCAGTCATACCAGTTTTAACTGCTTTTACGTAAAATAAATAAAAACGTACAGTAGGCCTTGGCTAGTGTATGAGTCCCGCCTATACGCAGTTGACCCTCACTTAACCTCCCTTACAAGCCAGCCGCCTACCAGTTTAAAGCTCTAGCTATCCGGGCTGAGAACGAGCAAAATAATACGCCACTCCATGCTCATGGTCTGCAGGAGCTGTCTAAGACATCTGCGTAGCTGGGGCTGGCTGGTGGTTGCCATCCTCCTTACGCCGCTGGCCCATGCCCTGCCCTGCTCCACCACCTCCGGGGAGAAGGGCACGTCGGAGTCAGGCGGTAGGTCATCGTCCAGTTGAACACGTGCCTCATGGCGAAGGGACTCTATTCGAGGCGCGTTTGTAGTGAAGTACACGTACCTGTTAAAAATTAAAAATAATTTCGTTATAACGTCTATTTGACCTAACTACTTGACTCTCCAACTCCGACTCTCGTAATTCGGCTGTCCGTAACTACTTGACTGTCCGTAACTACTTGGCTGTCCGTAACTACTTGGCTGTCGTAACTACTTGGCTGTCCGTAACTATGGCTGTCCGTAACTACTTGGCTGTCCGTAACTATTTGGGTCCGAACTCTATTGTCCGTAACTACTTGGCTGTCCACTTGGCTGTCCGTAACTGCGCTGTCCGTAACTACTATCCGTAACTACGTCCTGGCTGTCCGTAACTATTTGGCGTTTGACATAGGTCAAATGGACGAGAGCATAGATTCCCGTGTCGGAATTTGTAATTATTTGATCTCTCTACGCTGACTACTGCAAAATCGTTACCAAAACCACATATGCCACATTTAGAACTATTTATTGCTAATTAATTGCGCAAAATTATTTTGCTCTTCAAATTTTTACAATTTATGGTGAGCTAGCGGAAGATGACGCTCGGTCTACCACAATTAGTTACTACAAAACCAATATGTCATCTGGTTGGGAAAACCTCACTGTGACGGTTGCTCGGCGACGGATCGCCTCCAGCGGGAGGATCACCACACAACCCGAGGAAGGAAACATTCACTACACTTACGGACTAGTGACCTTGGCAGTTTACGCCTCGCCTCTAGAAAACTCTAAATAATAAATCAATTCCTCTGTTCGTACAATCATCCTTTATTTTATAGTTAATTATATTTTATTTTGTTTATGTGTCACATATCGCAGAAGCCGAGCTTCAGTACAATTTAGTTTATTGTAAATGTGTATATTTTTGTAATCGAAGCTCTTCCAGCGCTCATATCAAGCGGATGACAGCTCAGATACAGCCGTCCGTGTGATCCTTCTATACTGCGATTTTTATTAGCTGCGTTTGACATTTATTTCATCAGCTGTTCGTGTCATCAATCGGAAAGTTGAACTCACATTATGACGTCACTGTAGTGACGTGTACGGTCCGATTGACGGCACCGTACAGGTTATGAATGTCAAACCAGCAATGTAAAACCACTGTATAGAATTCATTTCTCGCACTGCAAGTTCCAACCGGCAGTTCTAGCGATTCTCGCCATGACCCTTGTCAGTGCCGACTTCAGAGTCTTTCGAAACTCATTTGCACCAGAAATTATTTTAATAAGTTAAATTTATAAATAGTTTATAATTTGTTGAATTCAAAACTCTATGTGACCATGTATTTTGTTCAATTAGCAATTTGCAAAACCTTACCTTGATTCCCAAATACCTAATCTTGCTATCAACATTGAAATCGCTCGTGAGCACAGGCAAGTCGCTAGCCTTTCACCACTGAGGTCGGTTCGATTTCCGTCGAATCTCGTGTGAATTTGTTTCACAAAACGAGTTTGACTGCTTCATAAGGCTACTCAACCCCTGTGAAGTGTCCAAACTACCCAATCTCATTCCTTCCATTCTGGCGCTGGTGTGACGCAGGAGCGCGCAGCAGGAGGTGCGTACGGGATGCTACTGGCGGTCCTCGACAACTGACTGCGACGTACGTGACACATGTGGAGGATTACTCCGCGTAAGGTAATAAGTTACACCCAGCACAAAGCGCTCAACGCCATAGGACTTGGAGACGCGTTGCGTCAATTTATAACGAAAACAAAAAAAAAAAAAAAAGACAATACCGCGTGTGATTGGTCAGTCCAAGCAGGCGGCGAGCATGGCGTCGCTTCGCAGTAACGTCTGCAGTCAGTCGAGATTTTCTTGTTTTTTCTAACGCGGCATCTGAGGTAGTATCTCAAGATGAATATGTATTTGGCTTTCGTCTCTTCGTCGTTGCCACTAGAGTCGCACCTGCAGCATCTGATATAGTCGATCGACTGCGACATTAGCTGCCAGGACTAAAGAGCAAAAGGCGTGCCGATCAGATTCCTGAACAAAATTCATGGAGGACATTTACAAAGGAGAGCATTTCAATGAAAAGGATCATTTACATTTTGTACTCCACGATGTATAGATAATGTTCTCTAAAATTTCAAACCATTAATAATCTTTAAAAATTTTATTTCACTTTGCATCATTAAAATGAAGCTTCCGATTGGATATCTTGCTCCGCACTCACCTTCGTTATCATCAAACAATAGTTTAAATACGTTTTATACAATAGCCGAATGATCTATTTTATTGCATTTATTTAATAAATGTACAAATTCACATGAAGTCCCTTTAATAAATTAAATCACTTTAATATGCCAGTATTATTTTCAATTCAGGACTAAAGGAGGACAATCCATGCAAATCTAAAGGAGGAGGACATGTTCTCAAATGGGAGAAGATGTCAACCTGGCTGTATTCCTCTTGGATGATACTCAGATGCCTTGTTGAAAATCCCAATGTAAAACTTTCTAAAGCGCTTCATTGAGACTCGTACTCATTTACACAAGTTCTCCACATCGTAATGCATGGAATATCGCGTGTGTTTGATATTCTATGCTGTGTTAATTTAATAGCTGAGTCTAATATTGTGGTATACTTCCATGCTTCGTCAGCTCGCAATCATGAACTAAATCTTTGCATCGTGAGTAAGATTACTAACCCATCCCAATGGTACAACGTGCTCCACGATGACTAATCAGTATGATTATTATTGTCTGAACTTGAACTATTTACATCATAAGAATATTTGCGTGACTGCAGAACTGTTAATTCATTCTCTCAGTGATTATTCATTCTATTCGTGCGTGTTTCTGATTTCTAAGTGACGGCAACAAACGATCCTGAAAATATCCAATTTTAGGAGTGAGTAGCATCATCTCGTGTAACTGATGTTCGTCCTCCACAAGGGTAAGATTAGAAGGTGATGTAACAGGGCAACGCCAGAGAACAGGAGTGAATATTAGGTCAAGCCTAAATTCCACTCCGCAGCTCATCTGAATCTGACACCTCATCTCTGGAGTTCTTTCCGTTCTCTAGTTCTATTGTTCGTCGTCGTCGTCCGGTAGCGGTAGCTCAGTGCATCAACTGATGTCACTGCAGCGCCTCTAACCGGAGGTCCTAGTTCAGTCCTGATGGCGGCAGGATTTTCGACACTGCTTTTCAGCTGGTCGGAATTCAGTCCGTCTGTTCTGGCACCGGCTGCTCTGATCGGTAGTTTTCCGTGTTTCTCCGATCAACGCCAGGCGAATGCCAGAGCAGTACCCACCAAACGGGCCACGGACTGCGCGCGATCTGTCCTTCCTCTTCCTGTCCTATCCTCTCCCCTCACATACACTACGCCACCTCACATATTCCGGGAGACCGGTCAGAGCTTAGAGCTTGTCCCGACTGGGCGGTGCCCGCTGGTGGAGAGTCCTGGTAGGGGAACCCACTAGCCGACGGTAGGTCGGTGCCGGATCTCGCCATCCAGAGGGAAGATCACCGCCATCTCGAGGAAAACGAACATGCACTACACTCACGGGACTAATGACCGAGCAGTTGACGCGCCCGGAAACAGAAAAATCAATCAATCGTCGTCGTCTCCTATCTTCACCTCCCAAACGCTTGTTCCCTCGACTCTATCTCCTTCATCCTATCCCTTGCTCTACATCCTCATCCCATTTTTCCTCTCCGTTGCGTTTCCTTTGCCCTCGTCAGTGTCTACCCTGGTAACCGTTATCGCTGCGTTGGTGATGTATTTCGTTTCGGACGTTGCGACTCATGATTATTAGGTCCATAAGTGAATTGAATGTATTTATCAGAGGTGGCGGAATTCTCCCCGCTGAATGAGATCCTGGACCGACCTACGACAGCTGGAGGTTTCCTCAGCATGGCTCCCCAATTCTCCCCACCGGACAGCTCTAAGCTCTCGAATATGTGGTAGTGAGTGCAGTAAGTGTGTGAGAGGATAGGACAACAGGGACGGAGAGATCGCGCGGTCCGTGCCCGTTGTAGATACTACTCGGCGTTGGCCTGGTGTTGTTCGAGAAACCGGCAAACTACCGTGAAACGATCGGTAACCTCCTGTGGGGGTGGGTGGAGAGAGACGACCGCTGGTGTGGACTGCGTTGGACGGCGGGCGCGGCGCCTGGCGAAGGTCCATGAGGAAGACGACGGCGTCGAAATCCCGCAGGCACCAGCGAGCGGTTGCTCGTCACCCGGCAGCAGGGCTGGCGCCCGCAGGCGGGCCATTCGCGCCTGGAGGTGCGCTGGAAGTCGAGCAGCCAGGCGACGCTTTGGTAGAGCCCTGCCAATCCCACAGCAGGATTGTCTTCGCGGACGGCGAGTGCCCTTCGAAGGGACCATCCGTCCGTTGTTTACTTTCTCGTTACGAATTACAGTAAGTCAAGAGTTATGAGTAATCTAAGTAGAGTTATGAGTAATCTAAGTAGAGTTATGAGTAATCTAAGTAGGTTATGAGTAATCTAAGTAGAGTTATGAGTAATCAGAGTAGAGTTATGAGTAATCTAAGAGGTTATGAGTAATCTAAGTGCAGAGTTAGGAGTAATCTAAGTAGAGATTATGGTAATCTAAGTAGAGTTATGAGTAATCTAAGTGAGAGTTATGAGTAATCTAAGTAGAGTTATGAGTAATCTAAGTAGAGTTATGAGTAATCTAGGAGAGTTATGAGTAATCTAAGTAGAGTTGAGTAATCTAAGTAGAGTTATGAGTAATCTAAGTAGGTTATGAGTAATCTAAGGGAGTTATGAGTAATCTAAGTAGAGTTATGAGTAATCTAAGTAGATATGAGTAATCTAAGAGGTTATGAGTAATCTAAGTAGAGTTATGAGTAATCTACAGTAGATATGAGTAATCTAAGAGTTATGAGTAATCTAAGTAGGTTATATAATCTAAGATGAAGTAATCTAAGTATAGAGTAATCGTAGAGTTAATTCAAGTGAGTATGGAGTAATCTAAGTAGAGTTAGATAATCTAAGTAGAGTTATGAGTAATCTAGAGTAGTTTGATAATCTAAGTAGAGTTATGAGTAATCTAGTAGAGTTATAGAGTAATCTAAGTAGAGTTATGAGTAATCTAAGTAGAGTTATGAGTAATCTAAGTAGTTATGAGTAATCTAAGTAGAGTTATGATAACCTAGTAGAGTTATAGTAATCTAAGTAGAGTTATGAGTAACCTAAGGTATGAGTAATCTAAGTAGAGTTATGAGTAATCTAGAGAGTTATGAGTAACTAAGTGGGGCTGTGAATGCTGCACGAAAATAAACCTCATTTCTCAGAATGAGGAACAGAACAACTCTTATTACAGGTCTTGGTAACGAAACAGGGGACATCCAGTTGCAAATTTAGAAAAATCCTCAACTGTGATGTTGCCAGAAGCCATGTTTATGGGTCCTGATGAAAAATCGAATGACAGCAAAACCTAGGTCTGTTCGTCCGTCTGAACAACGTTCCATTCTCTTCAACTGCAAACCAAACCAAACCAAAAAACGTTCATCGATTCTTCCAAATTTGCATGGTTCAATGGATCTGCTGATGTCAGGACCTCCTGATTTGAAACTGATATTTTAATTTTGGGGGTGAGTACGTGCTTGTACCTGCGTACTAAGGGCGATAAAGTACGTCTTGTTTGCAGCACTATTAACTCTCGTGCACGTACGTGTATATCAGTGGCGGCTCGTGCTTAGGTGCACGGTGCACAACCTCAGAAAATGAAAAGATCTCATAATATCTTACGAATACAGTTTTCCTTTTAATGATAATCAATTCAGATATTGCAGCAAAATCGAGTTTTGAAATCATTTTTAAACCAAGACGTCAAAATGGCGCGCTTCAGGTGTCTGGTGCCTTCCAGGAATTGCACCACGCTCTGGTTGTATTGGGTTACTGGTTTACTCTTGGTCCTTTAAATTCGGGAAATACGGTTCTGGTGAACCAGC
>CAXIVR010001642.1:0-81304 GCA_964035755.1 Teleogryllus oceanicus
TGTTTGTAAAGGGCTTTTTTTGTTGAATTGTGTGGTGTGGGGTTTTGTTTGTCATTCCTTGGTTAGAATATACAGCCTTGTATGCAGAGCCACAAGTGTTTTGCTTTGAGTATAAACCTGCCCGTATTCACCCAGGTTCACTTTCAGACAGAAGCCTCATCCAGGCAAACGATTCGAAACAACTCGAGAGGTCTGACGTCGGGACGGCAGTGGACTGTCGAACGACGCCAGTAACGCCAAGCGATCTCGCACATCCTTAGGGCTAACGACTCCTTCTCGCAACAGAGTTGTATTATGCGCGCGCGTCGGAAGCCACGACGTGTGTTCCGTCGCAATATATATATATATATATATATATATATATATATATATATATATATATATATATATATATATTTGACGGAACACACGCCGTGGACTGGCCTCCGGCGCGCCGCACACCATGCAACCTTGTCTTTGATCAGGGGTCGTTAGCCCTGAGGTGAAGCACCGCTCGGGCGTTACCAGCGCCGTGCGGCGCCTCTGTCGCTCCGACGCCAGCCTGTCAGTTGTTCGTTCGTCTTGCCTGTGAGGAGGCAAATAAGGGTAACTTGCAATGGATAGAATCAGGATGGATCGAATTCTAATGAAACACTTGGATGGCTCTGGTAAAATTAGGCATGTATTCTGAAACTTTTTCAGAGACATACAATACCACTAGATTATAATAAACAAATTGCAATCCTATTTCTATTATAATTATAACCTAAGTCTGGATTAACGTTCTTGCTCCATCTTGTGCAAATAAACAATAACCTCCTACCTTAAATACTCAAAATTATATCTTGCCCGCTAATTACAATACTCGGGCAATTTAATTATTTATAAACCTACTGATCTTGGCACTAAAATGTTCTTTCAGTCTGTTCGCTCCACTATTTGGATTGAACTGAATTCCCGTGTTATGCGTTCGCAAGAACACTTCCTAATTATACCTTTTAATCACACCTTTGGAAATATTACGACCTCGCGGTCTGAATGTCGCACGGTACTCACGCTTCGGCGATTGGGGAACACGTAACCTGGACCTCGGCCAACGCAGTGACCGACCTCAGCTGCTTATCGCTGCGAACGGCTGCTCGCGCCGCACGTGACGCTCGGCCTCGCCCAGATCGCTGCGCCATACGCTCGCCGGCCCGCGCTGCTCCTTGGCTCGCTAATGCTGCTTCCGTTCGCCCGTGAAGTAGTACAATTTTCTCCGTCGTCCCGTAGAACGGCCGTGCCTCTACGCCCGTCTTCCGTTCCCAACAACTTGCTTCTTGGCTGTGTTGCACCAGGAATGTCGCCTCAGCCTTCCGCTTTGGCGATGCGGCGTAGTTGCGACGTAATGATCGTCTACTCGACCTTCGGCGATCTCTATCAGACTGTTCGGCGGTTTTCTCAGAATGTGCCGCGATTGCTATCAAAACTCTCCGGCGGCCTTTTTCCGACTGTCCGGTTTCGGAACCCTTCCCCCTCGGAGACTGTTCCTCGTTTTCTTTCAACGTGCCAATCGCAGATTTAATTTTCCAACGCTTATCGCCCCGAGAAATCATTGGCGGCCACTCGTTACGTCCGACTTCAGCCGCGGCTGACGTCCGATGATGACGTACCAACGCGCCACATTCAAGTGGTAAACACCCGCGATTTATCTTGGGCGTTTCTGCCTGGGTTCTGCTTCCTCGCTGGGCATATATCAGAACTCGTCTCAATATATATATATATATATATATATATATATATATTATAACACGCCCACCTACTACCTTCAGCCGGTGGCGATGAAGCGTGAAACTATGATTGCTCGTGAAGCGAGCATTGAATTCTCAGGAAGCAGGATCTTTCGGGTATGAGAAAGGTCTGAACCCTTGACACAATAAATTATGTAAAATTCTAGTAAATTGAGCATATATTCAGTAAAACAAATTACACAGTGGCACAAATATACAATGAAGTATGCACTTTGCGTAGATGGTCACTGCAATGAAACAGAAACAAAAGAACAGAAAGAACACAACCACAAAGAATGTATAGGCGTCACCTTGACTGCCTGAATACCTCAATAAGTATTATTCACAATACTTTTGCTTCTACCTCTTTCTCAATTATTTCTGTGTACCTCATTTAACTTTTGTTAATCTTAAGTTTTCCGTGCACGGCCTTTAAGTGATTCTCTACAATTATTCTTTCATAGACTTCACATGGTCACCAGAGCTGCGCATTTATTACAATGCTGTAAACTCTAACACAGAATAAACGTGACACACACGTTACTAAATCGTACCCTTTACAAAATTAGCAACTGATTATCTGACAACTCCGTCCTCGCAACTAATGCGTCGTCCTAAATGTTCTTTCGATTTCTCGCGACGTATTTAAATTTTACGACGCTCATGTTCCCTGCCTAACTTGCGTGAATAATGTCCATACGGATTTTCCCGTGAATCTCTAAACAAATTGAATTAAATTTTAGTTCCACTTCATCTAAAAAACTGATTTTCATAACAGAATATAAATTAAAAAATTTTGCACTAAACTTCTCCAAAAATCTATACTAGCATCAAACGCGTGCGATCATCATCATGCTCGACCTGATTCTGTCTGTAACACATTTTACTTTGTTGGTCCACAAAATCCAAGTAACTGTCTTCTTTCAAACACATGCCCATCACAAAAAGAAATGTTCGAAAATCTTTAAGTTTTCACTGTTTTCCGGCGTCTTGCATCTTACTATCTGCTTCATAATTTTACTAATTTTTTTTGGTAATTGTCACGTTACCGAATTCCCTTTTCCTGTTTTCCTTTTTACAAAAACCTTTATTTTCGTCTTCTCAGTTCGTGATGACGTCATTTACATCGTCGGACGCGCTTTCAATTCTTTCTTAATCCTCTATGCTATGAAACAGTTAATAATTTATTCTGACACCCACATAAATTCCGCCGCACCATGACTAATTTTGCCTGATCTAAATATGTTTCTCTATAATTTCCGAAAGTTTGGCCAAAATCCACCCAGGCATTCACTGGATTTTCAATAAAACCGTCTTGTATACTTCCAGAAGTACAACAATGGTGCCATTCTCAATCTTCGCCGTGTTATACATGCAATTTACACAATTAATGATATTTACGAACTCGTGGCTCGAATAATGTGATTCTTGTTTTAAAATGTTATTAAATTTGGGTTCTATTCACTGTTCATAACGCCTATTTCCGCCCTTTATGTTTTCTATTACATTCCTAATAATTATTATTACGCGGCCCTGTTGTCTATTGTTTATTTCATTCTTAGTTCCTCTTTGCTTACATAAAAGTTCCGTTTTCAATGCATTCTTGCGGGCTAGTCTCACATTCATTACTATATTGTGACGTCACGAGGTTATACGAACCCGTAACGCCACCATAAGCCACTAGAAAAGACCAGAGAACTGAGAAATAGGTACGAGGCGGAGCGATGGTCGAGAAGCGACATCTACCCGCAGGTTTCGCCTCCGATGTCAAAATTGCGGATAATATTTCTCGAGAGGGCGCGAAGGAGGAAAATTCACCCTCAGAAATTTTTCCCAGGCGAGTCGCATAAATACCGTGACGCACTTCGGTGAACTCTCTTACGACTCCGACAGCGACGGCGACTCAACTAGATTCTTCAGCGGTAGTAATTGGTTAGTGCAGGAGTATAATTTTACTTGTAGTAAAGCTGATTTAAACGGTAATAAGTGATAGAATTCAGAAGCAAAGTGCGTGTACAGCATTTGCACTAACATTACGAGTAAGCAAGCGTGTGACTGCTCGAACTTGAAATAGTTTCATCATCGAAGTAAATTCGCGCAGAAGGACTCTGAACGAAATCAGTATTTAATTTTGTACGCCCGACCACGCACGCTCAAATGTGGTATGTCGGCCGAGTGCTAGAAGTAGTCAATTCAAGCACGTTAGTTATTTAAAACTGGAAGCGCGAGCAACGGTGCGCAGCAGAAGGACGACTCAACACTCAAGCGTAGGCGAGAAAGACTTGGACCAATCCGTCGATGGTACGAGGCCGAGGACGAGAAAGGTTTGGAATTTGGACGTGTGGCGCCCATCCTGAGATCGAGCGAAAGAAGAGTGTGACCGCGGGACATCGGACCAGTCGAGTGACGTGGCGAGGACTGCGAGCGACCGAACACCCAAGGTTAACTGACGGCGAGCGGGAAGGAAATGTCGAGGTAAAGAACTGGTAACTTCTATGCGGCAATTTGTTAGGAACTGTGTAGCTTTAAACGCCAGGCGTAGCGTCCTAAAATAGGTGAAGTTCCAAATAGTTACTGGAAATATTTCGAACGTATGAGCGCAGTTTTGATTTCATTCTGCTGTACGCACCAGTAAATTCGTTTGAATGCATACCTTGTACAACTTTTCTAAAGTAAATTATGATTTTTCATGTAATGTAAAAGTAATCTTATTGAAAGTATTGTTTCCATTGTATGATATCAGGATAATCAGTTGCTGTAATTTTGTAAAGGGTACGATTTAGTAACGTGTGTGTCACGTTTATTATTTGTTAGAGTTAACAGCATTGTAATAAATGCGCAGCTCAAGGCTGTCTCTCTGTGAAGTCTATAATAGAATAATTGTGAGAATCACTTAAAGGGCCGTGCACGAGAAACTTTAGATTAACAAAGTTAAATGAGGTACACAGGTAATTGAGAAGGAGTCAAAGCGAAAGTATTGTAAATAGTGCGTATTGAAGTAATCAGGCAGTCAAGGTGACACCTATACATTCTCTTATGGTTGTGTTATTTCTGTTCGTTTGTTTCTGTTTTCTTTGCAGTGACCATCTACGTAAAGTACATACTTATTGTATATTTGTGCCACTGTGTAATTTGTTTTACTGAATATATGCTCATTTTACAGAATTTTATATAATTCATTGTGTCAAGGGTTCAGACCTTTCTCATACCCGAAAGATCCTGCTCCTGAAATTTAAAGCTCGCTTCACGAGCATTCATAGTTTCACGCTTCATCGCCACCGGAGAAGGTAGTAGTGGGCGTGTTATAATATATATATATATATATATATATATATATATATATATATATATATATATAATGACCTAACGTCATTTGGCCATCAAACAGAAAAGGAACGGAGATTGCACTTCAAATCTGGCGCGTATAAGAGACCGGAAATCGATCTTTTAGGAGAACGATTCCGGGAACGAATCACGGCCGGTGAGAAGACAGGCAGTCGGAAGGAAGCAGAAGAGACATAACGAATGGCGCGCACGGGGCTGTGTGGCGAGTGTGAGGCCAGAGAAGTGAAATCAGGCAAAATCGAAGGGAAGGTGCGTGGGTTTGATATGTGATTAGAGGGCCCTCGGGCTTTGGACAAAAGCATAAAACTATAATGTTTTGTTTCCCGGTAGAGTGTTGTCATATGATTAACGAGAACTCGGGTAATGGGCAAAATCATGATTAAAAAGTATTATGTTTTTCTGCCAATGAACAAAATAATGATGATGAAACATTTGGGGCAGCGGTGTAGTGGGCCCCATTTGTGGAGAAAATTTAAAGACTCGAGCCGTATATCGCCAAAAAAATCAATTCTTTCCCAGATTTTTGGGGGGAATGGTTAAATAGAAAGGGCGCTGGGTATGGCCCGGGGACCCGTGGAAAAGATCGGCGGAAGTGGCTACCAGGGTCGGCGACTTAAAAGGGCATTAGCA
This sequence comes from Teleogryllus oceanicus, assembly GCA_964035755.1. NCBI lineage: Eukaryota > Metazoa > Arthropoda > Insecta > Orthoptera > Gryllidae > Teleogryllus > Teleogryllus oceanicus. Next base: position 5,724 of record CAXIVR010001642.1, read on the forward strand.
GAGGCGGCTTTCCCCCCACAGGAATCGGATCCTCAGATAAGTAATGAAGTTCGTAATTTTTGAAAGTCGCGTTGAATTATTGCAATCTACGCTTTGGGATAATGGGGAGAGGAAAAACGTGAACTTCACAAATATTCAAAGGGAGGGATAGATTGTATCTGGGTTTATTAGATAATAATAATACTGAATGTAAAACTGAAGGATATAGAATATTGGGGATTTCATTATTGTATGGTGGACTCCCAATGGATAGGTATATTCAATGATTGATCAGTAATTATATTAATCTCGTTAAATTTTTAAATTTTTTGAAGTCTGAAACATTTATATGAGGGAAACTATTAAAAGTAGGGGGGTTCACAAGAGTTTTAGATTTGGGGGTGCATTTTTCCGACCAATGAATTAGAACATTTTTAAACCCCGACAATGAATAATGAACAACAATATCCCCCCATATTTTTAAGTTTTAAGGAGTCATGTCATAAAATCTATTTTTTGCATGCAATGACAATACATTTATTTCAAGAATCCATAAGAAATTTGTTTTAAGCACATATACCTTCAAGTTTTGAGAGTGATCTCAAGAATATATTTTTGTAGATACTTTACACCCTTAAGTATTTAACATTATTACTAGGAATAGTGAAATGTAATAAAGGTAATATATTGAACCGTTCTATATATATATTGAAACATAATTACTAATAATAAATGTAAATCCCGCAAGCTCGGTCGACGGGTTCTATAAAATAATTTTGCTACTTACTCCACAACCAATTACTCAGTCTGCCACCCACAGAGGCGAGGAACCTGAAAATAGTTCTGAAATATCTACTCAAGGATTGCATGTAACGGCAAAAGAGAATTAGCTTTCTTTCAAACTATGAATTATAATATATTATCATGCCAAAGTTATCAATTACCATCAATTATTACAATTTATTGTTAGGTCATGACCATTTTCTCGTTATTGCAATACAGCGTTATAGAACTTTTATGCTTTCTTGCCTCTTTGCGCGTACGTCGCTCGATGTCGGGAAGAGACCTATCTTCCTTCTTGACTTGAACTCCACAATGATCAGCGACCAAGTCGAAACTTCCTCCAACCACTTCACAAACCTGTCTCTTTATCGTTGCACCTCAGGTGGCATCCATTTCAAACTGATTACTTTCCCAGGTCGAATAATATAGCAATTTACAATTCACTGGTAAAATTTCTATGTCAACTCCACCGCAAATATTCTAAGTTCATTTTTCAGTTCACTCCATGAAATATTACAAGTCCGAGTTTGCATAGTACAACACGTAAATTTTACAGTTTTCATTCTGTACACTAATGCGTAAATATTCTAAGTGCAAGTTTAATGTTCAGTCTCAGAAATATCACAAGTCCGATTTGATAATTAACCTCAAGGAAAGAAACGCACAAGCGATCGACTCACCAGCACGACACGAGTCGGAATGCCCTAAATCCCAAACTGATCCGCCCATCTAAGCTCGCTGTGTTTTCTCTCTATTGTTTCTTTTCGCGTTGCTACGGTGCACATTCCACTTGCCTCCAAACGAACTCGTGCTACAGATGCACCCTGCGTATTTACAGTTCGCCCGTACTACGGTACTTACTACGGCATTCCCCGCACGAACTCGCTTTGCTACGAGTGTCATCTGCGTATCTGCACCATAGATATCCACGTCTATTGCAATATCTAGAACATTTCGACTTTTAATTGCCTAAATCAAATGTCCATTTTTGGTATGTCATTATATATATATATATATATATATATATATATATATATATATATATATATGTGTGTGTGTGTGTGTGTGTGTGTGTGTGTGTGTGTGTGTGTGTCTGGCATTGAGAATAAACACCATAAGTTTCTTTTGAAATAGAACAAATGATTTTCATTTGGCCAATTCAGCTAATAAGTAGCTAGACAATATATATAATTGTTTTCAGATTCCTAGCCACCCTGTGTAGATGGCAGATCGGATAATAGGATATTAGTAGGTAATAGCGATTATTTCTAAGGAAACCCATCGACCCAGCTAGCGGGATATTGATTTTATTTAGATAATGGTTGAAGCATTAGTTTTATAATATTAACGTAACCTTTCCTGATCCCCATGTTTAAAACAAAAATTCAGCAGGGTTACATCGAAACAATAATAATTTTATAAGCAGTTTTTTTTGGGCATTGTTTCAAATATATATATATATATATATATATATATATATATATATATATATATATATAAACTTAAATTGTACCTATCTTTCCCCTTTTGACCCTTACTCAGCCCTCTGTGGCTACATATGCTGCGGCCCGTTATTTGAATTTGGGCTGGCAGAATTATGGGTCCCGTCCGCCATATTGCGCCCAACGTTTGCGCCAATAGCGTACAAAAGGGGGCAAAAACGCTGTGCGCGAAGGTGCAGCGATCTACACCACTCCAGTAAATCCGAGGTTATTTTGAACTGTGTCCAAAACTTTCGACGTTTGCGTTGATAAAAATCGTTTCGTTTTAGGCGCAGTGTGTTTTCAGAATGTAAGATTGTGAAGAAAATGTCGCATATTCGGCGTTGTTGGGATCCCAATTGCCATAACAACCAAACAGAAGACGCGGAAGGTATAGGCCCTAACTTGCATAGCGATTCAACAGTAAGTCATATTTATATGTTTTGCATGATTAATGTTTCTTTAAAGTTTGGTTTCGTATTATTATGACAATGAGTGTTATTTCCTTTTTTGTAATATAGTCTAATTATTTTTGTTGCGACGACTTTAAAAATTGAATATTTATTTTGTGTATTTATGTTCATGAAACAAATTTTATTATAGGCGCAGGAAATATCTGCTGGCTGTTTAGGATTAGGTTAGGATCTGCCTTGTCGGTGGAAGACATTATTAGGGGGGATGTGTGCGTGGAGCACTTCATGTCAAATGTTGGCAGGGGAAATAGCGGTGTGGAATGCAGTCCCCGGGAATTCTTTTTATGTACCATTCATTATGGCTCCTCGCATGAATTGGTGAGTTTAGAAATCTTATTTTATGAAGATGAGATACAGGACTATACACCGTGAAATCCTATAATATTTTTCAATTTCAGGCACCTCCTGGTTTCAAAATCGGGAAATTCAAAACAACATTAGGAAAATATTCTCCTACTCCTCATTGTGGTTTTACGTTTTGTACTTTCCATCTCCCTCCTGAATGCATGCATGGCTATTGGCCCATAAAATATCAACTCAATTCATAAAATTACACAGGACTTCATCTTTCTACTTTTATTTCATTTTGGACAGGATCCTATTATTTACTTTCCTTCAGCAACAAATTGGGCCCCTTTGACTGTCGCTCCGGTTCTTTCCCAGCTTTATCTTACTATTTTACACAAAATGTCAGTTTTTTATAACGCTCTCAAATTTTCAAATTTACATCCAAATTTCCTAATACTGAGCCGAACGTTCCTTCCTATTGATGACGCAATCATCTGTGTTTACCGCTATCACGTAAAAATTACAAGTCCTAACGTCACTTCATCTCCCTAGGAGTACATGACCTTGGAGTTGGTGGGGGAAACCTGAGTACCCGTGACCCTGAAAGCTATGCCGGCGTAAGCGTAGCTACTGGTAGGGCCTCCTTGCCGGACTGGTAAAGGATAGGGATGAGACAAGAAGTACTCCAGAAGAGGAAGCAGTGCATACTTCCCAGAATAGGGGGATGCCAACGGGGAAGGCCAACGGGGGAAGGCCGACACCTCAAGCTTTCTCTAATCCTTGGGTAGATGCGGCCCAATATCTGCGTTTGCAACGAACGCAGTGAAAGCAATGCATCTAGGATGGTGCTCGAATAACGCACTCTGCCAGTTTGGGAGGCAGTTGGATGGCAGCCCCATCCCCGCTAGCCCCGCGCAGTGCCGTAACAGGGCCGGGAGACAACCATTACTGATGACCATCAAGAGAATAGCGGACTAATCTTTGGACGACCCATGCAAAAAAAAGGAATAGAAAAGGAATTTGGAAAATTTAAACCTAGCTACTTGGAACGTAAGAGGATTGACGCAAAGAAAAAAATACTACAAAAGAATTAGAAAACATTAATGTAGATATATGTCTGATTACTGAAACAAAAAAAAAATTAAAAAGGCACATTGGAATACCTAAATTACGTACTTTTATATAGGGGAGTCCCTCAAAATAAAAGAGCATCATCAGGGTGGGAATAATGATTAAATCTTCCTTAAAAATAGAATCCAGAGCTATAATTTTGAAGCGATCGAATAATAAATGTGCGACTAAAAACAGCTAGAGGCTATCTTACAATTATCTGCATTTATGCACCTGAAGAGGACGTAAAGAAGAAAGTATAAACTTTATGAATTCTTCAGTCCCATTTAAACACTATGAATAAGACAGATTTCTTAGCAATTGGAGGTGATTTTAATGCACGTGTTGGACAACAAATTTGGGAAATCTAATTGGAATAATGGAGAACAAACTTTAAATGAGAATGGAAAAAGCCTGAGAAATTTTGTTAGTTTTAATGAGTTAAAAACTAATCCCCTCTTCCGCCATAAAGATATACATAAATACACATGGTCAGCAAGAGACACGAGATCAATAATCGACTACATCCTACCCAAAAAGAAACTTTCCCGTACGTGAATGATACACGAGTATATAGGAGCTGTGACGTTAGTACAGATCACTTCTTAGTTCTTTGTAAACTTAAAATCCTAAGAAATGGATCCACAGAAAAAAACGAGCGTTACGCAAAAAAAAACCAATTTTAAAGTATACCTGCTACAAAAAGAGAGTATAAGAAGATTATACTGCCACGATTGCTAATTTATCTAGATCAAAGAGCAATTAGTACAGATGTAAATGTTGAATGCAGATTTTAAGAGCTAATATTACAAGTAGCAGAAGAAGTCTTGGAAAAAAGAAAAAGCAAAAGAATAAGAAGGGTGTTCAAAATTGGAACGAAAAAATACAGAAATTATTGATCAAAAGAAAAACACCTGCGGTATCTCCAATCACATTCTGAGAAACAAATAGTATATAAAAAAAAAAGTGCGATTGCTAAGAGAAAATTAGACAGATGAAGCGGGAAAATTGGGATAGGTATATAAGTGAGATTGAACACGACTGTCATGGATCAAAAGACACTGCCTATAAAATAATGAAGTATCTAAATTCGACGAAAGGATACACTAAAATTAACAACATCTCCGAGAAAGAATGGACATACTATCAGTTGCTGTGGACAAATCAGAGACTCCTGAAAACCCCCTTATCGGAAACAATAATAGAAGTGGACCCCATTGAACTCAACACGAACAAATACTTAAAACTTCAATAATGAAGTCACCAGGAACTGACTGCATGAATGCTGAACAACTAAAGTATGCAGAATGAAATAAGGGGGAATTTCCCTGAAATAATGAATATGTGTTGGAGGAGATATACCATTCAAAAGATTGGAGGAAAGGAATTTATCCTATCTTCAAAAAAGGTTGCAGACATGATTGTCAAAATTATAGAGGAATAAGTCTTCTCAACACAGCCTATAAGATATATGCTAAGATAATAACTCGGAGATTGAATATAATTAATGAGCATATGTTATTAGAGGAACAGTGCGGTTTTAGGAAAGGTCGCTCATGTTCCAACTGCATATTTTAGTGGAACAGCTAATACAGAAAAACGAAATTTAACTTCCCAAACTATATCTATTTATAGACTATGAAAGCCTTCGACAAAGTTGCAAAAAGAAACTCGGGGAGATAATGCATAAAGGTTTCCCCCAGCCCACCAAATAAGAGCAATACAAAGCCTCTACTTCGACACTAAAATATGCATTGATAAAGGATCTAAAGGGAAGTAATAAATTTGTAGAAATAAATCAAGAGAGTCAAACAAGGGTGCCCACTCTCGCCACCTCTATTTAGTATATATATATATATATATATATATATATATATATATATATATATATATAAAAGAGAAGAGAGAGAGAGAGAGAGTTGTCCGGCAAGGGCAATTGAAAACACATTTTAATATAAATGACAAATCTCTAAATACCATCTTGTTCCAAAACGACCAAGTTATTTTTAGTAGCTCAGAAGATGAATTACAAATTGCAGCTCACAAACTAAATGAACAGGCAACCAAATACAATATGAAAATCTCCACTAGGAAAACAAAATCAATGGGCTTTGAAGGAACAAACCATTGAGATGTAAAATTGTGATTAATAATGAACCCATAGAACAGACCAACAATTTTACCTATTTGGCTTCAATTGTCTTACTGCCAGAAAAATGACATAAGTCGGAAATTAAATGATTCTATAACATGTTGGGACAATAAGAAGAACATTAAAAAACAGGACTTTAAAAACCCGCAACTCAAATTCTACAAAGCAATGGCAGTCCCCATGCTACTTATGCATGCGAAAACTGGACAATAAATAGAACAGACAGAAGAAAAATAGAAAGCGCCGAAATGAAATTCTTACGTTCAGTAGCAGTTACAATATCTTGGATAGACAATATAATGATGACATCAGAACCGAACTGAATATATTCAATCTGATGGACAGAATCCAATCATTTAGATAACTGGCATGATCACATCCAACGCATGCCTCCAAACAAATTCCCAAAATAATGTAAAATATAATCCTAAAGGAAGAAGAAATGTTGGCCCCCCTTAACAAAATGGAGAGACTCACCCCTTGATGTGAAACAGGCCTTAAGGCCTAAATCCATGAAGCAGAAGAAGAAGAAGAAGAACTTTCCCTTTATTGATACCGAACAAATCCCCCATGCCTCGTTTCTACTTCGAACATCACCGTATTTTACGGCTCGTCTCTTCTTCATTCATCTTGCTGCCTGTCGACTGTTTTTTAGAATATTACGCACTACCCCAAAACGTTTCTGCCGCACATCTCATTCGATAACTCGAATATTATCTTAATTCCCATTAGTTCTTGCCGAAACGTTTTTTTAAATTATTTTCATTCCCCCAAAAACGGTATTCGCTCCTGACTCCACTGTTGCTATCGTTGTCTATTATTTACTTAACTCTGTTACCATATTTTTTTATTTTTCTCCGCAGTTGTTTCTCTTGTATTACTGTTTAAATGTTCAAGTGCTTGTATTCGCTCCTGACTCCACTGTTGCTATCGTCATATTTACATTTATCGTCACTTGTAATCATCCATTACAATATGTTTTACATAATGTTCGTGCAGAAAGTCTGGCAGATTTATTAGTACATTAACACAGACAATATGATCAAATTGTAAACTATCCTGTCAGATTTTCAACTTTCTTTTAGCAGTTTTACAAAATATTTCGTCCTTGATCTTCTTGCAATATTAAAAAAATGTATTTACTGCTGTCCAAGTCAACATCTTAATTCTGTCTTTCGAATAATGTCCACTAGGACAATTACCGTATCAAAAAAAGCAATGTATCAATAATCATGATCTTGACATTTTACTTAAAAACTTCATATGGACTCCACCTAGGGAGTACATGACCTTAACGTTGGTGGTGGAGTTTGGGGTACCCCGTGATCCTGAGAGCTATACCGGCGGTAGCGTAGCTACTGGCAGGGCCTCCTTGCCGGGCAGGTCGAAGGGAGGGTGAGACAAAAAGTACTCGAAAAGAGCACCAGTGTCAGAAGAGGACCCAATGAAGAGGGCCTGAACAGTAGTTCTGTCGGAAAAAATCTTTGACATGGAAGGGTTTCCCTCGAAGGTGGGCGGAACTCTTAGCCCAGTGAAGGCAATCCGCCTAGGAATGGTGGTCCAAAATACCACCCAGCTGGTTCGGAAGCTGTGAGTGGCAGCCCCATCACTGAACCAACCTGCGCAGCGCTCGTACCGCAGCCAGGGATTCTTATTTCTACTGGCTCTCTTCACAATGCACAATCGGATGTACTACGGAGACAACAAGCGAGTCAGGATAAACGATTTGGTATTACGGACGATTAAAACTAGCCACATGGAATGTCAGAGGACTGTGTAATAAAGAAGATGAACTAGATATCAAATTAAATGAAAAAAGGGGTTGATATAGCTGTCATAACTGAAACGAAAAAGAAACTGAAAAGGGACGAAAGATCTTAGCATTACACAATGATATACAGTGGAGTAACCAAAACAGACGGGCAAACTGTGGGTAGAATTATGGTTAATAGGAGGTGGAAAATAGGATAGTGGGAAAATTCCTTTATAAATGAAAGAATCGTTACGTGCAAATTTAAAATAGATAGAGGATATTTTATACTGATAGGTGTCTACGCTCCCGAAGAAGGAAGAAAAAGGACACAAAGACATTTTATGACGAACTTCAAAAACAGTTAAGTAAAATCACAAGAACAATCATGTTCTCATCTGCGGGGATCTTAACGCAAGAGTTGGTAACATTCCCAAACCCCGGGGGTTGTGGAGCATTTGGAGAACAACATTTGAATAGAAACGAGAAGAACTTCGTCAATTTGCGACTTTTAACCAGCTGAAAATTACTAATACCTTTTCCCGAAAAAGATATTCATAAATTTACCTGGAGTGCCAGAGGCCACAGATCACTTATAGATTATATAATTGCAAATGATAAAATCTGTGAACAAATAGAAAATGTCCAAGACACCGAGAGTGACATATACTCAGATCACTACCTAGTGATTGCATCTATCACGATGATAGCAAAATGGAGAAAATGAGGGCAAGAAGAGAGACATGTCAAAAAAATCTTCAAAGTGTCTTGTTAGAACACGAAAGTATCAAGCGATTTTATCAAAATCGATTACAACAGTATCTATTAAGTGTACCTACTGTTAACGATGTGGATGAAGAATGGCAAAATATAAAGGGAAATTTTATAGAAAGGGCTGCAAGCGAAACAATAGGAAAGAAAAAGAAAGAAAAAGAAAGGGACTGAGAATATGGAACGACTGTATAGCAAAGGCGGGGAAAAGATAAAGAAATAGCGTACAGAAATTTCCTACAAAACAAAACACGAAGCAAGGGAGGAATACATACAAAAAGGAATAATGCTAAACATTTAATTAGATCTGCAATAACGATTCATGGATAGATTTATAAGTAATATAGAAAAAGATATACATGGAAGGCAAATGTTTGCTTATAAGGTATTTCGGCATCTAAATAAGTCAGAGAAAGATGTTGCAGATATACAAATCATTAATGAAGAACAATGGAAAGAACACTATAGAAAACTTTGGTGTACAGAAACCATCGATTCTCAAGAGGAAGAGCTCTGTTACAACAGTTCGTGGACCTCCTCTCCTTGGAAAATTTCAGTTAGCATTAAAAACAATGAAAAAAAGGAAGGCATGTGGCCCTGATGGTATTAACATGGAACTTTTAAAATACGCAGGACCTATCTGCGATTTTCGGTTTTCTTCATCTGTACAATGAATGCTGGAAAAGTTATAAAACACCTAATAGCTGGGAAAAAAACGGAGGTTATATCTATCTTTAAAAAAGGGGCAAAGAAATGAGTGCGGAACTATAAATTTTTAGTCCAGATTCGCTTTTAAAATATTTGCAAAAATAATTAATGCTCGATTAAAAATCATTACAGAAGTTAAATTACAAGAAGAACAGTCGGGGTTTCGGAAAGGACGCTCATGCAGTGACAACATTTTTAGTATCAAAGGATTTTAGAAAAAGCGAGGAAGTCAATATGGAGACCCATTTAGCCTTTATTGACTTCGAAAGCCTTCGACAGTGTAGATCGAGTCAATGTGGAATTATTGAGTGAAAGTGGATATCCTAAACACCTAATAAATACCATAAAAGTTTATATACAGGAACAAAAATTACAATAAATACTGGTAAGAAAACTGAAGAAATTTTGACAAATGGAGGACTCAAACAAGGATTAGTTTTTCTCAACGCTATTTAATATATATGTAGATGATCTTATTAAAAATGGAAATGTATAGTGGGCCCTGGAATCCAGTTAAAGAAGAACAAACATCTAAATGTTCTTCTTTATGCAGATGACATAACAATACTGAAGAAAGTGAAGACAATTACAAAAAACCGTATACAACTACATCTACTGGATCGAATATAATCTCCGGATATCAAAAAGAAAACAAAGGTTATGGCCCCTTATGGTAAACACCCCGCTCGCTCAAAAATAGTAATTGACGATACAGTAATCGAACAGATTTCTAATTTCAATTATCTTGGTTGCGAGATCATTATGAACAGAGATAAAGAATAGAAAATAAGACCAATAAATTTCAATCACTATGTGGCATAATAAACCGAACACTTCAAAACAATACAAGAAAGACACCAAATAAAATTTTATAAAACAATGGCTGCTCCAGTTCTTATGTATGGAAGTGAATCTGGATAACAAAAGAGAGAGATAAAAATAAAATTCAAGCAGCGGGAAAAGAGATTTCTCAGGAAAGTTAAAGGCTGCAGAAAACAAGATCACATAAGAAAAAGATATCCGTAAAGAACTGGATATATATAATATAAATGAAAAATAGAGGGAAAACAGAGAATCATGGAGACATCACATTGGAAGAATGGGTGAAGAAAGAATTCCACGCTTAGTAATGCAATACCGACCGAAGGGTAGGAGAGATGTCAGGAGGCCCAGGAAGAGATGGAGCTGAAGTGCAAGTGAAGACGGAACAGGCATTTATGCTAATCCCTGAAAGGAAGAAAAAGAAGAGAACTTCATATGGAATCCGTGGTATTGGTTATGTTCGTACCTTAAACAAAGATCTCAGAGAGTGGAAATACCCTACTGGATTGATGGAACATTACGTACGCACCTTTCCTACTCTGCCCATTACACGTCAGTTCCTCAAGGACCTATTCTGTTCCTACTTTACGTAAAGATATGTCCTGTCGATTCCAAACGGAAGAACGGTTCTCTTTGCAGATGATACGAACATCCTTTGCAATAAAGAAACCGTAAATAGTACAAAATCAGATTATCAAATTGGTTCGAATTAACAAATTAATAGTAAACGAAAAAACGTTTTTAATGCAGTTTTCCATTTCAAATAAACAATTTTGTGCTCTATTGAAAATGAACGGTGTACCATTGACTGATGTTAAGGCAACAAATTTTTAGGTCTCACCTTCAAACAATCTGTAACAAGTATTGTACTGCAGCCTCCGGGTCAATGACTCCCATCTCGATCAGGATTTTCGTCCAGTTTCCCTGATCCATTGAGCAAATGCTGAGATGGCCCCTTGTTTTGCTTCTGGACATATATGTAACTTCATTATCTCTGCACGTCTTCTACAATTCATTAGGAAATATAGTTATTAAAATAATCGTTTCCATGTTGTTGCGGCAGGAAGTATTATTCCTTGACGAAGAACATCATGGATAATCCCAAATTCTTTGCTTATTTATCCCTGAAAATAGATTTTATTACATGAGGCTTTTTAATACAAATTCATGTAGTATATGGCAGTTAGGGATCCAAAATTTGGAAAATGTGCACAATTCACTTTTTCCCCTACCCGTCATACGCAGTTTTAACTGTTTTTTGACGTTAAATAAATAAATAAATAAATAAATAAATAAATAAATAAATAAATAAATAAATAAATAAATAAATAAATAAATAAATAAATAAATAAATAAAAAATAAATAAATAAATAAATAAATAAATAAATAAATAAATAAATAAATAAATAAATAAATAAATAAATTTGGCAAGATGACTTCTTAGACAGCTGTATTGAGTAGTGAGTACTGAGTCATTGTTTCACAGTAATAAACTTTATTTCAGGCATGAAGTAAATTAAGTTTTCAAGTGGGTAGAAAATACTACGTTAAACCGCGTGATAGTACTAGTCATAGATGTCACATCAAATAGCTTTGTTTTTCGCATCAAAGCGAAAATGTAATAAGGTTTACGTTTTATCAAAAAGGGAAACAATTTAATGACAATGATTATATTTGCGTCAATCATTGCAACAACGAAAAAGTGATTATGTATGGTAAGTACATATTCTAGTAATTCACCTTACATTCTCATGTAATTTGTAGGGTTATGGTTTACATACCAGACCTGAAGATAGAATTTCTTATAATTAAGAAGGTAATTTTTAAGATTAATAAATGTATGAATTTATTTATCTTTTTATTTTCATTCTAGTTTAATTTTGTTGAACTTTCAGCAAGTTTTGGGGCAAAGACAGAGACTGTCATTGGAACACCATTGATCATCAAACGTATGTGATCCTCATACTGAACAATGTTAGTATTATAAATGTTTATGTTGCTTTTTGTGTGCTATTTTTAATTAATATTAATAATTGATTTTTCTTATTGGAATTAGCAGCTTCATATAGGATAATTTACCACTAACAGTAAAAATTCTTAACTAAAATCAATACAATATATCTTATATCGTTCTATATATCTTATACCGCAGTAAATCTGGAGTTTAGGGTGGCATGGTTTCTTTGATTCACTGATTCAGGGTTTATTAGAGAGGGAAACGACTCGAACTGAATCTATAGCAAAATTTATATTAACGGAATGAACAGAATAAATATAATTATTTAAAACTTGCTGACCCGGCGAGCTTTGTGCGGCGATATATTTCTTCTTCTTGAATATTTTCGAAAATCTGAAGATGTGTTTACAATTTATGCCCGCCTCGGCTTCATACGGTTTGTGTACGTCTGGACTAAGAAAACGTAAATTCAAATCAGACAAATTATCAATGATTCCATATTGTAACAGGTGCCAGGGGGGCGTGTCCGTACACCGGCCTGGCCAGCCCACCGTTGTGCGGCCACTTGTAATACTTCCACAAGCCCGGCACGTTAAACTGCTACTTGTAATAGATTGCCTGCTCTAGCCCTTCTTATAAACAAACAAACAAACACTAGCCTCGCGTTGGGTTGCCACATATAATAATCTTCCCGTTCTCCTACTCACAATTGCCCGTCTGCTTACCTGGCCTTTGACTCACCTGGGCGTGGTCTGCGGTGCGTCTGTACAGACGCGAGCAGGTACTGCGCTCACGTGCGTGGATCAGTTCTAGTGCTACGTGAATGACTACGAACACATATCAATTTTACAAATCATGACCCCAAAGGTGGCCATGAAATTTATTCAAATTCCCTCTTTTCTCGTATTTTCCTTCAATTCACAATATCTAGTGCTGTAATAGCACTGGTGCGTCTGACGGCACACATCGACGCATCCCAGCAACAAAAGAAACAACAACAAATAGATAATTCTCTTCCACAATACACGAAACATGGACATATACTTTCTCATTCCACAGATTATTTACAACAAACAAAAACAAATCCATTCACACATATGATTAAAACCCCAAAATGCATTCTGTCGAATTTACGTATTAAAAATCTATTAATCACATAACTTGATCTTCGACAGAGCGTTCTTCACTTCGTAAAAAAACAAATGTCAAAATACGCTCACGTATGATGCTGCTTCCGCGAAGAATCCGGGTGTTTTGTGCGATTATCCACGCACAACAGCGCCTCCCGTTGTCGCCACCAGTTCCGGAACACACTCGCGTACGCATCACTGTTCACATAACATGTCGGAATTCACGCTGCCACCTTTTTTCATAAATATTCCAAGTTATTTGAAAATCTCTGAGTCCCGAATTGAATTCCGCGCCACTAATCGTAAATGCAACGACGCGCTCCCCACCGTTGCAAATTTCTCATACGGCCACGCTCATTATCGTTTGCTCTCGCGAGTCCAACGGGCGTTGCCGAATTTCACATAATTCGAAAACCTTTTTATGAAATTCTTTTCACGAAATATTAAATAATTTACATGAAGTATTCCCAGTTACTATTGCAAATTCTGTCCCGATCGCTTGATAACTGACGATCGGTTATTTTTGCTTCAACACTTTTCCCGATCGCGATAACTGACGATCGCGTCACTTTGGTTCTCACAAAATATTTAATTTTTAACGTTTCCCGAAACACTATTTCCGTTTTTGTTTTAATAAAATTCTCCCGGCAATTTCCTAAAATTCGATGTTTTCCTCTTGTTTCCTTTGGTCAAATTCCTTTTATTTTCCCTATTTTCCGTTTTGGATGTGAAACAGGAACGCACTGCAATTGTTCGCTAATCCTTCTTCTTGCTAAACTTTTGCTTGAATTAATTTATTTGTTTTATTAAAACTTTGATACTTCCATCAAGATATTTAAATGGGATAAATTTTGCATGATGCCGCTAATTTTCTTCTTTTCCCCGAAGTCTGAATTTGATATCTTATCGCTTCTCTTGCATTATTCGAAAACCCTCTTCTTTATAAGCGTTTCATCGCTCAACAATGGACTCCATTAATATTCTCCTAACACGAAATCAGAAATTTTCAATCACTTCTTATTGCCTGACGCGATTTTAATGGGATAACTTTTAAAATGTTCCTAAATTAAAGCCGGATCTAATGTCTATTGTCAAAACTTGCACAAGTAACAGGTTCACTTTAGTTTCTTCCCCAATCGTTTTTTTATTATGGCGCCTTTGTTAAATGTTTTCAAATTATTTATTATCCAAACGCATACTATCGGGATCGTGTAAATCATTACAATATATTGACACCTTTGATGTGATTAACCAGTCAAATTAGAAAGTACCAGAAATGTTACACATTACGTACTTAATGACAAAAGTGAGACACAATCTTCCGTTTACAATACGACCATGTAAAGAAATAAAATTACAGATTGAATGATTCGACCATAACCATTGCAATGCCTTGTAATGTGCAATATTTATCATTGCAGATGCAAGACACACTGGAAAGTGGACACGTTTAAATTCAAAAGGAAAGTCAGTTGGCATTAGTGGTCAGGTGGCATTAGTACATGGCATGATTTTTTTAATTTTATTTTACGTCAGAAAAACAGTTAAAAACTGCGTATGACGTGCTATGGGGAAAAGTGGTGTGTGCACATTTTCAAAATTCTGTGATCCCTACACTTACTCATATACTACTTAAATTTTGAAAGGAGAAAAAAACAAAACTCCCAACAATAAATCTATTTTCAAGGATAAACAAGCAATAAATTTTGAATTTTGAAATTTTGAAAGGGAGAAAAAAACAAAAAACTCCATGTAATAAAATCTATTGTCAAAGATAAATAAGCAATAAATTTTGGCTCTTATTACTTCCTGCCGCGACAACATGGAAACGATAATTTGAATAATTGTGTTTCCCACTGAATTCTAGAAGACGTGCACAGAAAATGAAGTTACATTTATGTCAGAAGCAAAACAAGGGGCCATCTCAGCATTTGCTCAATGGATCAAGGAAACTGGACGAAAAACCTGATCGAGATGGGGTCATTGACCCGAGCTGTAGTACAATAGTTGTTACAGGTTGTTTATACTCATTTTACAGTCCAAATGGTAAATAATGCATTATGTATCATTGTTAAAATTAATGTTACTTTTCTTGTTATGCTCAGTATAGTCTCTAATTGTATAGAAACAGTTATGCAGCAGAAACGATTTCACTTGAGATTTAAACTTTTCTATTAATTTATCGTTTATGTCATCTGGCAAAGTGTTGTAAAATAATGTACATGTATTGTATGTGAATTTTGTAATGAGCTGTTGATACTGCCCTGATGAATATGATTTCTTACTTCAGTGTTATAGTAATAGACTTCTGCATTTTCTAAAAAACTATTCCGCCCTTGAGCAAGTCATTTTTACAAAACCATTGATTCGTAAAAAAAAAGACACGGTAATGGTAGAATTCTAGATTAATGAAGAAGGCTACATGAATCACGTGGGTGGGATTTGGTTATTATTCATAATTCGTTTTTGTAATCTAAAAGTCTGGGAGCTATAAGATGTATTTCCCAGAATATTATGCCATATCTCAGGCGGAATGAACATTCTGAAATATACACAACGAGCAGTATGAAGGTTGACTGATTTTCTAGAATTCTGAACGCGTAGCATAATGAACTTAATTTTGTGTTCAATTCATTTAAATGGACGTTCCATTTAAGGTTTGACTGAATTGAGAGACCTAAAAATTTTGTTGCCTTAACATCAGTCAATGGTACACTGTTCATTTCATTGGAGCACAAATTGTTTATTTGAAATGGAAAACTGCATTAAAAGCGTTTTCTTTTCGTTTACTTCGTATTTGTTATTTCGGAACCAATTTGAAACATCTGATATTGTACTATTTTCTGTTTCTGTTTGCAAAGGATGTTCGTATCATCCGCAAAGAGAACCGATCTTCCGTTTCGAATCGTCGAGGGCATATCGTTTACGTAAAGTAGGAACAGAATAGGGCCTAAAATCGATCCTTGAGGAACTCCACATGCAACGGGCAAAGAGTCGGAAAGGTGCGTACGTAATGTTCCATCATTCCAGTAAGGTATTTCAACTCTCTGAGATCGTTGTTTAAGGTACGAACATAACCAATCTAGAGCAATACCACGAATTCCATATGAAGGTAATTTGGAAAGTAAAATGTCATGATCAATGACGTCAAAACTTTTGAAAGATCTAAAATAATCCAATAGGTGCCTCGTTTTGATCTAATGATGAGGCGACATCTTTAAGAAAAGAAAATATAGCTGTTTCCGTTGATTTTGATTTTCTAAATCCATGTTGCAATCTGAAAGCGCGTCGTGTTTAGTGAGAAGGTTTCCATTCGTTAGTAAAAAAGTCTCTCTAATACTTTTAGAAAAAACTGATAGAAGAGAAATGGGCCGATAATTTTGAATTTCATTTTTGTTGCCTTTTTTGAAAAGCGGCTTAATTTTAGCTGTTTTGAAAATATCTGGAAACGTTCCAGTGCATAAAGATGCATTAAATATGTGAGTTAACGGATGTATAATGGCATACGCACAAGTCTTTAACAAAGAATCCGGGAATTCATCTAAACCGGACGAATATTTATTTTTAGTTTACCGATTATTTTAAGAATTTCATAGGAAGAAGTTTCGAACAACATTGTGTCTAAAATTTTGAGTGAACTGTCTATTTTTGAATTTTGTGCCTGAAGACCTTAGTGAGATCGGCAGCAATTCTCGAAAAGTATTGGTTAAAGAGATTAGCCACTGTTGCCGGATCGTTCACATTTATATCGTTATATTTTAAAACAACATTCTCTACAGGTTTTCTAGTTGATTTGGTAGTATTATTTATTATATTCCACATTGCTTTAGTTTTATTACTTGAGTTCAAAATATCCTGATCGTTTTTCATGATTTTAGCCTGTCTTATGACTTTTCGTAACAATGTTTTGTATTTTTGAAGTAGATAAGAAATCTTGAGATACGTCATGACGTTTAGAAATAAAATAGAATACGTTTATATTTACGATGTTCTAATTCCTTTTACACGATGTTCTAATTCCTTTTATAATTTATATCATAGTTTGGGATCATTTTCGATATTATTTCTACCTTGACGTTGTGAATTGACCAAAATTTGGTGGAAATGAGGCCAGTAGAAGTGTCAACAGAATTTCCCCATTGCTGATGCCTAACAATGCATTTGAAAACATTTCCGACGACTTTGTAACGCCTATCAAGTTCGTTGCAACTTGCGAAATTTCATGTCTCCATAAATTTGATGTCTTCAACAATCATTTATTTCATCAGCTGTTGATCTGGGAATGGCTTCGCGTTTGGCGAAAATCTCTAGCCGTAGAATCATCGCGCCTCCGAAGAAGTATAAATGAGTATAAACTGTATAAATAATAGACTGTATAAATGGACTGTATAAATGAGTATAAACAACCTGTAACAACTATTGTACTACAATCTGCTTCCGGGTCAATGACACCCATCTCAATCAGGTTTCTCGTCAGTTTCCTGATCCATTGAGCAAATGCTGAGATGGCCTTGTTTTGCTTCTGGACATAAATGTAACTTCATTTTCTGTACGTCTTCTAGAATTCATGGGAAATACAATTATTCAAGTTGTTTCCATGTCGCTGCAGGAAGTATTATTCGAAGCACAACATGATAAAACCAAAATGTATTGTATTTATCCTTGAAAATAGATTTTATTACATGGGAGTGTTTTTTTTCTTCAAAATTTAAGTAGTATATGTCTTAGTGTAGGGATCACAGAATTTTGAAAATGTGCACACAATTCACTTTTCATCATAGCACGTCATACGCAGTTTTAACTGTTTTTTGACGTAAAATAAATAAATAAATAAATAAATACGTCCGCGCCGCGGGAAATTTAAATATTCACGCAACTATGAACATTGCGTGAAATGATAGATCGCGTGATAGAGTGCGAACATTTTTATGGAACTTGATGAGTTCGTACGAGGTGCATCGTAATACTCGTAGTTTTCAACGGAGACTTTGATGGTGATTCGTGGACTTCAGAACTGGTAGCGGCTGATTTGATGGAGCTGTGTACACAGGCTGTGTACAAAACATTGGTCGACGACGGGCGATGGCACTGTGTGTCGCCGTGTATTAGCAGCACCAGGAAAGTCGCATGAATATATATATATGTATATATATGTATATATATGTATATATATATGTATATATATATATATGTATATATGTATATGTGTGTATATATATATATATATATATATATATATATATATATATATATTGTAACGATACCGAATATTATACCTCAGATAAACGCAAACAAAATGTTGCGTAATCACGAGCTGGCGCCTTTTGCGTCTCTTCTGAACCGTCGGGTGCTAATTCGTTCTGCGCGACGCTCGTCTCGACCTCGGCGCCGGGCAGCGGGGACTGTTTGTTTTCGCCAGCGCCGACGCGGGTCTATCCCTAGGGATCTAGCTGGGAAGGGGCTGCGCAGTTTGGAAACTGCGGGTGGGACCACCTGCGTTTGGTTGCCAAAGTGTGCGAGTGAGAGCGCATCACGGAAAATTCCGCTCGAACACCGGCGAAACGCAAAAGTTATTGACCAAATTTAAGTAAGACGTTAGGAACCTTTCGCCAATGAAGCACGTGTTAGTAAAATTTCGGGAAAATTCTAGAACATTTGGAAATTGGGGAGAAAAGGCTTGTGAGCGCTGGCATGCGCCGGGCAGGCAAAACAGAACGTAGGAGAGATCTTGTAAAGGGGGTCAGAGGTGCGAGGGGAGTGAGCGCTGACGTGTGCTCAGCTCACAGAACCGCAGAGCGGGAGAAGGGCGGTGTCCTCTACTTTAAATTGAGGACGTATTCCTCCGGTTACTCATTAGTCGAGTAAATCTCTTTTTGATTCTGCCGATCACGCCCGCGTCGCACGTCACTTACGAGACGATTATTATGCGCTATCGGACGCCTAAGTCTGAGCTGTCGTCGCCATTGCCGCCATCACTGCATCACCGCAGTCGCCGCTGCAGCCCTCGTCACACTACGCCACCGCATCGCGCCGCCACCGCGGGCTCAAGGGCTTCCACCCACGGGACCGCCGTCTGGCGTGAAGTTCGCGACCTGTAGAGGTTGCTCACCCCAGCGGATCTGCTGCAAACGGTGACTGTGTTTTGATTGTCGAGCTGCGGCAAAATCTTCAGTACGCCTTCAGGCGCAACGCTTGTTTACGAAAGAAACTCTTACCCAGGAAGTGCTCGCCGCGCATTGGCGACTTCTTACAATATTAAATTCCCTGTAATGTGTTAGTTTTAGAGCATAAAATAGAAGAAGTAATTACTCACGAGCTCAGATCGTGATTTTTGTAAATTAAAATTTTAATTCTTTCATTAATGTTCATTTGTGTTCTAAATATTTTTTAATTCATCACGTAGCTAAATCCGGCCACCATCCATTCTTCTAAAATCTACATGCTTCCTGAGCTAGCCGGCCACGAGCCCAGGTAGCACAGGTAGTTC
Source organism: Teleogryllus oceanicus (assembly GCA_964035755.1). NCBI lineage: Eukaryota > Metazoa > Arthropoda > Insecta > Orthoptera > Gryllidae > Teleogryllus > Teleogryllus oceanicus. Next base: position 25,616 of record CAXIVR010001642.1, read on the forward strand.
TAGGAGACCGGGTTCAGTTCAATATATATATATATATATATATTCATGTAAAAGGGGTGGCAAATAGCTGCCTTGACAACTTGTTAATGGAGAGGAAAAGCAAAGAAATGAATGAACGCTCATTGCGGCTCATATATACCTGGATTATGAGTACTGTTTTATATTTAGCTAGAAACTGACCCAGGCACGAGCGTGCAGATACACCGTTTCAATTCCGTATGGAATGATCACAGTAGTCACATCCATGTAAGGCTTTATTGTATATGGTAGCTGAGGTACGGGCAACAGGTGAGTGAGGATACTATTTTTGTCAGAGAAAGTCAACAAAACTGAAGGATTATGGAAGAAAAATAGTAAGAGCTAGGGCACCATAGTGTTTGATACCAAGAAAGGGGAGCGTACAAGAATAGAGCACATAGGATAGGTCGGAACCATTACAGTTCGCCCAAATTGTGGGCGTGACGACAGGTCAGGAACCATTACATTAACACCATATAAATATTTAAAATGAATTCTATTTACAAGAAACACATGTTACTTAACCTATAAAATCGCGCCCATGAATGTGGCGATGGTATTGTTATTGGGCTAACGCTCCCAACCCATTTTAATACTAAAAAATCAACTCGTCTATTTTTTAAACAAGTACTACTTAGTATGTTAAAGATATCAGTATTTTAATAGAAAAACTATTTCCCTGAGTATATCGCTCTCATGAATGTGGCGATGGCAAACCTGTAAAATATTTTAAAAAATTAAAACCTGTTTAATACTAGTAAATAGTTAACAGCAAAATCATTTAAATATCAAGAAGATCATTCTCAAAGTACAATAATAAAACAACCATCGTATTTACCAAGAATGAATTAAAAATTATGTTGAACGGATTTAGAATCTTACTTTTATCAACTATAATATTGAAACGTTTTTTATTTAATTACTAATAATAAATGTCAATCGAAACCAATTTCAATTTATAAATAATTTGGGCGCTAGGAAAAGGTTACACTTCAATTCCTGACTATCTATTACTGTCTTCGGATATATTACAAATAAATGTCAATCCCGCTAGGACGGTTGACAGGTAGTTGACAGTTGCGCCCCAACGTGTGGGCGTGTCGAAATAATTGTTGCTAGTTACTCCGCAACAAGTTATCAATCTGCCATCCATACGGAGTGGCAGGAATCTGAAAATAATTAAAAATGTCTACTCAAGGGTTGCATGTAATGGTAAATAAGAATCAGCTTTCTTTCAAACTATGAATTATAATTTATCATGAGGTGCCAAAAGTTACCAGACTATCATTTATTATTACAAGTTGTTGTTAGGTCATGACCATTTTTCTCGTTATTGCAATAACAGCGTTATAGAACCTTTTATTTTTTTCTTGCCTCTTCGTGCGCACGCCGCTCGATGTCGCCGCGCAGTGTAGACCAATCTTCTTGTTGAAGTCCACGACGATCAGCGACCAAGTCGAAACTTCCTCAACACCTCACAAACACTGCCTATACTTTACTTTTGCGCCTCAGGTGGGCATCTATTTCGAACTGATTACTTTTTCCAAGTCGGAATAATATCCTTCTAATATTATTTTCTATCCCTAACCTGACAATTCACAATTTGCTGGTAAAATGTCTAAGTCAAGTCTTGCAACTTCACCGTGAAAATATTCTAGTTCACTTTCCAGTTCACTCATGAAAATATTACAAGTCCGAGTTTGCAATGGTACAACACCTGAATTTACAAGTTCCAGTTGCACACCTAATGCGGAAATATACTAAGTTCAGGTTCAATGTTCACTGTCACGAAATATCAAAGTCTCGATTTGATAATTAACCTCAAGGAAAAACGCGCAAGCGATCCGCTCACCGCCACGACACGAGTCGGAATGTCCTAATTCCCAATCTGAACCACCCTTTAAGCTCGCTATGTTTTCTCTCAATTGTTTTTTTGTTTTTTTGGCGTTGCCCTTACCGTTTTCGTGTACCCTCTGTGTATCTGCACAAAGAACCCACGTCTTAGGACGAACTCACGTTGCTATGGTGTACCCTCTGAGTATCAGATTTTGACCTTTATTTGCCTAAACAAAATGTCCGTTTACCATAATATATAACCCAAAATATATATGAAATTATTTAAATGTTGGTTTCAGAAAGCCTTATTATTTAAACTATATAATGTTTTTGGAGTAATAGTCATTGTAAAAGTTGATTTCAAACTTGGTCTAACTAATAGGAAATAAATATTACTCGTGTATGAAACATGTTGCAAAACATTCTAAAGGTTTTCCAGCAAGGAATAAAATGCATACTTAACTTACATTGGATGTTCTTGAATGGTTGAAATTCCGCCTTGAATGGTTGAATGCGACATTTTCGTCGCATTTCATTATCTTTTGGGAACCAAATATATGGACCTTCCTTGTGATATCCACGGCAGCGCGACAGTTTGGTACAGCACATCTATATGGCGTATTGGAAGAAACATCACTGATATGCTGGCACCAATACTTAAAATTAATACTGAATATCTTCACTGATTGAAATGATCGCCTAGAATATTTACAGCTTTCAATTACAACACAACGTTGCTACCCAAACAATTGACAATGTGCAAATCACGCTGTTGCCTAGAACTGCCCTGGGTGCCGACCCTACGTCACAAACTCAGTGTGGAGCCTTACTACATTCTATTTTCATATTCAGGGGGTGTTGGGTCATAGCAGTGCTGCTTTGGGCTGCCATCTGTCCGTCAATGGATGAAACATGTTCATCATTTCTTTGTGTTTAAGCTTCGATGACTCATATTTTTTTCGTTTAGTTAACTAAATAAGCTCATTTCAAGAAAAAAATCGTTGATTATTTTAATAGCATGCGTGTAATTAAAATTACATCTTGCAATGAAAACAATACTTCTTCCAATCAGAATTCAGAAAAGGAGACAAATTGTGTAAATAAGAAACTATTAACACAGACGTAGCCAAGGTATTAGCAGTCGGCCGTGAAACATGAACAAACATGTACACCACAGATACGTACCTACAACAACTTCATATAAACAACGAAGGTATAAGGTCCTAGGTTCCTGTCCCGACGGCGGCAGGATTTTCGACACTAGCTTTTCAGCTAGGTCGAGATTCAGTCGCTGTCTGAGAAGAATTCTAGCGGCCGGCTGCTCTTATCGGTAGTTTTCCGTGGTATCTCCGATCAACACCAGGCGAATGCTGGAGCACTACCCTAACAAACGGGCCACGGACCGCGCGCGATCTGTCCTTCCTCTTCCTTGTCCTATCCTCTCCCCTTACTCACACTAACATGCACTACACTACAACATATTCCGGGAGACCGGTCGGGAGCTTAGAGCTTGTCCGGCTCGAGCGGTGCCCCGCTGATGGGACAGTCCTGGTTGGGGAAATCCACTAGACTCCAGGCCGTGTATTGGCCACTAAATTCGCAATATGGCAGCTGAAGATTTCCTGTCGGAATAGCCAACTTATGAAATTATAACTCTGATCAAGTCTCTCGCTTTTGTTTTGTTTGTTGTCACATTCACAATTCTCTAGATCATCTATAATTAAAAAGAGATGTTCATCTATAAACGAATATTAACTCTGTGAATAATTATTAAGTTAATGAAGAATTATCATTATCAACTATTATGAAGTGTTAAAAAGTGTCAAGTGCAAATGAAAAATACAACCTCAAAAGTTATCTGCGACCATACTTCTATGTTATTAATGCTTTTGAGATGTGTTCAACAGTTCCTTCACGTTTTGAAGTGGTAGTAATGAGTTTTATTGAACGCAGATAAATACCACAATTATTGAGTTAATTAACGTGATATATGTGGTAGTTTTAAGTTATCCAATGAATTGTTCCTAACAGCCCAGTTATGTCAATATCAATGCAAATGCATCTATTTAATTTATCTGTTCAATTATTCATTAGCTTTTAAAGTAAGTTCAAAAAAAATAATGAGAATCATCATTAGTGTAAGTAAGTCTTTAATAACTTATCCATTGTTACCAGAGACAGTCTTTGAATACGTGTTATCTTCAAAGGTTCGATATTAAGTATAGACTCAGATGTTGTTGGGCTATCCATTATTTTCCAGTTATAATTAAAATGAATTCAGAAAAATAATAATAAATATAATATAATTAATTTAAAACAAGAAATACTAAAGGATACTTCAACAACAAATAATGAACTACTATAACTATTTCAATTAACTTATTTTATTACTAAAGAAAACAATTGGAAAATAATAAATAAAAATCAAACACGCCTCGTACTACTAAATAAATAAATTGAACGATAAAACTCAAAGAACGAAGAGCACCAAAACGCAAATGCAACACTCGTAAACTAACACAACTTCACTTGGATAGCTTTGAATGTTGGCGGAATCTGGAAGTAGTCATTGTTTCATTGCAAACTTAAATTTTGAAAAATGTCCTACCGCTTGAAAGGTAATATATACAGGATATTTGTGTGACGGTTGGCAACAACTCAACATAAAACGAAACAGAAACTACCTAAATCAGTATAAATGTATGTTCTCATCCGACAGTGACATTTTTCAAAAGTTGTCCGTTAGTTCGCTTTTTAGCTGGCCAGCAGCTTAGCCGACGGTAGGTCGGCGCCGGATCTCGCCATCCAGCGGGAAGATCACCGCCATCTCCGAGAAAAACATGCACTAAACTAACGGGACTAAGACCAGAGCAGTTGACGCGCCCGGAAACATGAAAAAATCAATCAATAATACGAGGTGTGCCGGGTTGCGTAGAGCTTCTGTTCAGTGGCGTTTTATTCAGCATAAACGTTTAAATCATCATGGACGAATGTGCGTCTATGTGCGACAGACATGGCTCATTCCACTGTACTAGACCTATATTTTTCGCGCAAGTTCAAGCCAATATGCTGAAAAGTTTTATCGCAATCCGATGAACAGTACTGTAGCGCATAAAACGCGAACAAACATTGATTTTTATATATTAGATAATCGTTACTAGCAATAGAAGAAATAGAGAAAGTATTTGCTGTTGTAGCTACCACTAATTTCTCTATACTAAGTACATCCCAGAAAAGGGTAAAATGTAAAGCTAAATACTAATATCTTAAATAAAATAAAATAATTTAATGTTTCTTCTACTATCTCATTCTTTAGATAAACTAGTTTTGTCTGCGTAAATAATCTGACTCCTCACTGGGCGAAGAGCCTGGTCAATCCAATGCTCCTCAACAGCCACCTCGTCGACGTGAAGAGAAAGACAAGTGCACACGGAACCGATTTCTTTTCCAAATACGAGTACCAGGAATAATCGAGAGTTGGGTACTTCGTGTCGAATTTTATGTTTAATTGTTGCAAGCTGCTCATGACAAATACTGTAGTGTCTATAAACATAGGTGCAACAACATGCAGAGATTTTCTCGTATGAGTTAGTTTCCTATTCAATTAGGAATTTATCTGGTATCGGAACAAACGTTTTGGTTTTAAAAGTGTAAGTTTCTACGGCTGGAGATAATGCACTTGGCCGTCCAGGGAGACTCCATGTCTTAGGCGTGTATGCCAATATTTCGTCTGTAATGCTCCCGCCTTCTTCAGGGCGAAGTGCGTGGAGATGAACTGAAGTTCATCGAGTTCGAGTTTATGTAGAACAGAGGTTCCCCTCGACCAGCCATTCAGTTGTCCGGATGATCGGCCAATGTGGAGAAAGTATCGGGCACGAGGCCATCGTCATCGTCAGGTGGCTTAAGACATCAATTGATGTCACTGCAGTGCTTGCCACCGCGAGCTTCTACGTTCGAGTCCGACACGGTGGCAGGATTTTGGACACAAACAAGAGAGTTATTTAACAAAGTTTAAGAAATAGATTTTGATTTCAGTCACAGTCTAGTAGGAATACTAGCGGCCGGCTGCCCAGATCGGTAGTTTCCGTGGTTTCTCCGATCAACACTAGGCGAATGCCGGTGCAGTACTCTAACAAACGGGCCACGGACCGCGCGCGATCTCCCTTCCTCTTCCGTGTCCTACCTCTTTGCACGTGCAATATACTACTACACATGCCGGGAGACCGGGTGGGAGCTGGTGGCTTTTTATTGTGTCCGTCACATGAAATGCTGAAGCTAGTGAGTGTATTAAATGGAAAGTATTACTTAATATTATGCCATCAAATCATATAACGTACTAATACTAAAAATATCAGTATTTTTTAAAATTTCGAGGTAACGCGTATGAGTTGAGATGAAAATTTTCCACCGTTATCATTATAAATGTAGCCATTTTGGCAGGCAAAATTCAAAATCAAAATACTACCAAAACCTATGCCAAATTAAAGAATTAATTAAGGCTAATTATATGCCGTATTCACGAATTTTGGCTTTCCACAATGGTGGATGTTGCTAGCTTTTCTCTAAAACTAGCAGCATCAACTTAGAAAGTTGTGCAACATTTTATTGAAAGTCAACGAAAAAGGGTCTAAAAGTTTAGTCTTGTAAATTTGTTCTCGATATTGTTAAAAAAGCAGTGTTGTACAAAGTAAATTAGGTTCAATAGGAGAAATTAAACTTGTGGTGCCATAGAATGACACAGAGTTACTCGCACTAGTTTGTCATTTCTTTGCAATAGCAAAGCCACAGCTAGCTTTCCCGGGCTTCTGCAGGTGCCGTCTATCGCTGACCAGCGAGAATTTTTTTAAAAATTTTCTCATTTTTCGAATTCCTAATAGTATAACTGAAATATTACTTTACAAATATCACGTAAAGTACAACCCCCTCTAAGGAAATTTTCTTTCAAAATTTGGAGCCGTGTTTTAGAAAACGGCGTTTAAGCATTACGTAAAGCGAAATTTTAACACTCTTTCACAGAAATATTTTCAGTTTTCGAAAAGCTTTATTGAAAGTCATTTGAAACACATCTATTCACAAACGCAATAACGTTTACAAATTGCTGGAAATGTACATAGTAATGGCGTGATAGTTACTTCAAAAAATTACGTTTGTGTAATTTTGGAAAAGCAAAGAATACAGCAAAATGAATTTTATGTTATCTTAAACAGTGACTTTCACAATGTTTGGCACTATCCATTCGAAAGAATTGAAGAAAAAATGCGAGCTGTTTTAGAAAACGGCGTTCAAACGTTTCTGAAAACGCGGAAAATTGAGCTCATTTTCACAATACGTTTTGAATTTTCGAAAAGCTTTATAAGACATCATTTGAAGCAAACGCACTCATCACTGCAATAATGTGAGCAAATCGCCGCTAAGATAAATATTAACAATGCGAAGAAATGTCAAAAATTTATATTTGTAATTTCATGTTCGTGTCATCTTATAGAAGCATTTTGCGCTATCCTAAAAAGTTTAAAGAAAAATTCGCGCTGATCTTGTTTTGTTGTTTTAATGTTGCACATTATGGACGTAATATTCCGCGAAAATTCTAAAATTTCCCAAAAACATTACATGATCTTAATGAGAGAACTAATTATTAAATCAAATTTTTCTGCAGGCAAAATCTTTCTTCAATGTTGTAAAAGCCGAAAATATTTGTTGAAATAACTGAAAAAAAATTAAAATTTTCTAAAATTCTCTAAAGTTTTCTGTATTATTTCAAAAATTAAGAAAAATGGAACCGTTTTTTAGAACATTTTTTAAATTATCATTACAGTATATGGAGCATTATACTATTTTTTCGCTGTGACAAAGTTCCTCTCTTGAACCAACATTTTGGGAGTAATCCTGCGATATCGTATTCGGGGTAATCCTGCGTCGTATTCGGAGTAATCCTGCGATAAACCTGTTTTCCTTCGCTTCACTTCGAGTAAACCTTCGTCGTTACTTTATTCGTAACTTCGTGAGAGTCAGTTTTGAAGAAGATCAATAGCGTCTCCGCCCTCTCGCACCGCACGCGATCTTACAGCACTACCGAGCGGCCAGAATAAACATGGACATTGGCAGGTTTAGGACGCTTCACGGGCCCGGACTAGCCCCTGTCAAGCAGGCAAACCCGTTTTGTTGGAACAAATTTCAGATAACTGTCCGAATTAAACCCCGGACCTTCTTGGGAAGGCAGTCCCTTTCCCAGCCACGAGATACCTTGCTTTCCCTTTTGTAGGCACTCTCTATGAGATTCAGTAAAATCAGGCACTGTACGATTGAAGGGACCAGCAAGCCATCCGGGTAGCGCCGAGTGACAAGCAACAATCCCCCTAAACCAATGAAATGGGAATTTTGATCCATAAACGACGGACATCTCCGAGGCAATACATCCTGTAGGAGTATGAAGATGACAGAATAATTTTGAGTTGTAGCAATAATCACAACTATAACATTCCCAGATATTCCATACCCGACAGCGGGTCCGACAAAAAAACAAAGGTCCGTTCACCATAGTTTTTAAATATCACAAAACACACAATCTTTTTGGGGAGATTTCCGGATGGCCCACAACGACATGTGTTTTTTTCGGACGCTGTGACGATTTACTCAGCCACTTAAATGAATTGTTGCCTCATCATTGAACAGCAAACGCAAAGCAAACTCATCCTCCACTGTCTTTGCATTACAACGAAAAATTCATGCCGGTTGTTCTTGTTGTCCTTCTATTGCAGCAGTTACAAATGTAGTTTATGCTTGAATTGTCGTCGCAAAATCTTCGAATCTAGTTGGCTGTAGGGGCTTAGTTCGTGACTTGCAGGGAATTTTGATATGACGAAGATTTTGACCTCGTCTGTTTCTCTGGGAAAAAATTAGTAGCTCATTGACTATACGTTTAGAAAGACATGTTTTCTTAAATTGCGGATAGCATTGTTTAAAGCTCTGACGCTTCTACACTGGATCCTCCGAACAGTTCACAAATGTTTGCTTTGCAATTGTTCTTTTTCTAAAACACAAATTAGAATAAATACAGTTGACGATCAACTATACGGTACTAAAATTTATATTTTACAAAAATACTAATTATAAATTTTATACCGAAAATATTTTCAGCTATGTGATGAGGGTGAGTATTCAACTTAATTCTCGCCAATTGCATATATATACAACACCGATCTCGCTCAGAGTGTTTGCGTTGATGATAAATGTTACTTTCATTCTTCGCATTTCAAATAATAGCTGGAAGAAATTATTTAGAGCATTTGAACGCCGCCTCGACCTACAGGAGATACTATAATTTTCTTCAAATTCTTCGACAAATAAGAAATTAATTGTTTCCTTACCTATTTTGCAGTATAATTATCTTATAAGTTATCCTATTATATTATAAGTTTTATTCCACTATAATTATCACATAGAAGTGCAAACGAGACATGAGGTCAATTCCTAGAGACATTCTACGATCAGTCTTCTTTGCATATTGTATTTCTGCATTCACGTTAATCAGAAATGTCGCAACTGCCATGCTAATGAGCAGAAATCATAAACATCCACCAATATATTATCACTGAGCGCTAGTGGCTTGTCATTGTGCAGGCAGCTACTCACAACAACAGGTACGTAAGAGAGAAATGTGAGTGCGGGATGGGACGAAGTGGAAGGACGGTGGTGGGCGACAGATGTGGCTCGTTTTGGCAGCGCGAGAGAAATCAGCAGTGGCAAGTAGCTTTCACCTACTCGGACAGCAGTTGCTGGGCGCGCACGCACTGTCCACAGTAGTCCGTAGATGTCTGGTCGTGAGCATGAAAGCAGGGCGCGCTGGGCAGCCTGCATCCGTGGTAGGAAGGAAGCTTTTACACAGCCCATCGATATGATACGTCGGCGCTCCTACGCCAGGCCACGTCCCTGACTTCGACCTCCGTTCCTCCAAAGCCAGAGAATGGTGGATGGAACAAGTTGGAGCAGTGTGAGGCGGTGAATAGTGGCTTCATAGGAAAACATGTTTCCATTTTTCTCTCAAATATCCGAGAATTGAGTACGTTTAAATTCTTCTGTACTTGTTACTATTTGATGTTTACTTTCTTTCTAAATTCTTCCTTATATAAACATCTTTGCTAAGTGATCGGAATATGTTTGAGTGGCGAATTCTTTCCTTATTTTCGTTTCTCGTTTTGTATTTGTGATATCAAATCCTTCAGTTATTAATGATTTTAGTAATGAGAAATACATTAACAAGTCTCTAAAGTTAACAATCATCGCTTACGAACGATTTGTCTGTTAAATGTTTTATACTGAACGTAGACAGTTCATGCTTTTATATCACTCTTAATTAAACAGGTATATAAAATCTAGATACATTTGATTTTGATTTTACTCTCAATTGTGAATCTAAATCAGTTTGTATTATTTCATTTTAATGAATCATTTATTTGCATTCAAGGGAAAATAGTAATTAATATAAGCGTAATTTGTTACAATAACTGTCAAGTAACTTCTCACAAAAAACTTCATGGGCCAGGTACCCAGGATTCCGTAGCATTTGTACAGCCCTTACTTGTAAATCCCCGACAATTTTCTAAAACGCAGTGTTCAGAGCTCTTTACTTAACAAACTTACTAGAGTAAGTTTGTTCCTTTCCCGACCATGCCCGACTGCGTTAGGGGATGTTTTATTCAATTTATTAAAAATAATTATCACATGAGACCTATCCATCTACAGCTGCAATGAATATACTCGTACATTTTATTTCATACTAAAAAATTAAGGGACATTATTTCAAAAATATTGGGGTTTACAATTATACTAGTGGTGCAGAGTATCATCAGTGACAAAAACTCACCATAATTCATTTGTTTAATAGCAAAAATGTATTACATGTTTTAGTTGCATAAACCCAATTTGATGTCCGCAAGTGAATACCAAAATGTGATCTTTTGAAATAAATTCAATTTTTGACATACTTTTGTATATTACCCCATAACAACTACAGTCCAGTCCTCGAATATTCTGAATCAAAATATACGACGAAAAGGCTCTCTGTTATGTCGACGCGGGCGAAAGCACTAGTTACTAGTTTTATGAGTCTGGTAGCGTAGGCGAACGCGTAAGTTCTCTAGGAATTTGCTAGTGAAAGTGAATAATTGGAGTGGTGTGAGCGTGGAGGATTGGTTAGGAGGTGATTGCAATACGAACATTTTAATTTAAACAGCAGCAAGCTCGTTAGACGAAAGCGGTCGGGCAAGTAAAAACAGTAACATTTTTTCAAAAATGCTCATTTTGCGACCTCTGGATGTGCCTTGACGTCGTGAAGATATAACCTCGGCTAGCACAAGTTTTAAAGAAAGTAAGTGTTGCTTTGATGGAAGAAAGTGTGAGATTTTCTCACTCTTTAAATGCGCTCCACCCATTCAAAGCAATTCTTCGGTACCGCGCGAAACGCAAACGCATTGCTGTGCAGTGTTGCATTCATATTATTGTGTTCTTCGAATGTTATTTGCACATTTTAAAGGGAGTTACAATTACAAATCCATTGCTAACTGTGAAACGAAAATGTATTGTTTAAACGATGTAAGGCTACTTTTTAATGCGTTCTGAAAAACCGAAGTTAGAGTGTTCGTTTTTCTTTAAGTGTGTTTGTACTCGACAATGATTAGCGTCAAAAATAATAAAATCATGAAAAAGTCACAGACAAAATTGCTCAAAAGAACAGCATTTACTGAAGCCACACAGACTTTGTGTTTCGTCAGTCAGTGTAGACAAAACTATCCAGACTTTTGTAGTTTTGGGGTATAGAAACTTGTACTTTTAACCTTAAATTTGTAAAGCGAGTTTACGGAAAATACTCCATAGCAAAGTGCGAGTAAAAAGTTTCGAATCAATATGTTTTTTGACACCCTTTGAAAAACGTTCTGGAAGTGCCGAAACATGCGGTAACCGACACAAGTAGTTAAATATTTCGAGGGTCCTTGCCGAGCGAAGTCGAAATGGATGTTGTGAAAAGAATGCGGTCAACCCCCGTTGGTGATAAAAAGGGAAATATTCAATGTTATCTAACTTCAGAAGATGGCTTGATTTTTGTTTCTAATGGTCATTATCTATGTTACTGAATATATGTGTATGCTTGTAATGTATTATGTCATTAATGTTTTGGGGTAATTTACATGATTTTCAACATTTTTCTCAAAAGGCTCCAAAGTTTTCTTTAAACTTCTTGTAAGAATATAATAAAATACACTTACAAAGGTGGCATAGCTCCGATTTCCACTGATAACGCAATTTTTTTGAAAATTGCAAACGTTTGGATTTTTTTTGCGGCGTCTTCCTACATTTACCAAATTGAGGACACATTTTTTCTTCAAATGAAATGTATTGTCCATTCATTGTACTTTCATAAAGGTCATGTACTACATTTGTTTGAAAATTTTAGCAGTTTTCGGGCAATAGTGTGAAATATTAGCAATTTAAAATAAATAATAGTGATAAATCTACTCTATGAGATGACACAAACGCTATTTTTCTCTATTTTTTTTTTAAAAAAAAAAATTTTTTTTTTTTTTTTTTGTTAATATTACGACTAGATGTGCTTTAAATGATATATGAAGTTTCTCGAAGCTCAAAAGTTTCTGTGAAAATAAGTTCGAAATTCTGCATTTACAGATACGATCAAACGTCATTTTCTCAAAACGGCTCCAATTTCTTTCAAACTTTTCGTACGGATAGTGACAATTGAACTGTTTAAGATGACCTGAAATTAATTTTGCTGCCTTCTTTTGTTTTTTCAAAAAATACACGTGTTTTTTTATAATATCTCCATCCTTTTACGTGCACATTTCCAGCGGTTTGTATAATATTGCACTTTTGAGTGAAAGTGCTGCAAATGACTATTAATGGTTTATCGAAAACTCAACAGTTTTCAGTGAAATAGAGCTTCAAATTTGCAATTATAGTAACGCTATTACGTAATTTTCATAGAACGGCTCTAAATTTTCAATTAAAATTAATATTTATGACGAGTTTTTACTCTTCTTAAATTTCTTAAGTAAGATTTCAGTTCTACTAATCAGAAGCAGAAAAGTTGAAAGAGTTCAAGAAAATGTACAGGGGTGGCGACAGATGACAGCCGGCAAGAGTATGTGTCATGTCAGAATAGCTGGCCAGGCCAAAGAAAAAAAAAACTAATAGGACTAAAGTATGTGGCATGTGTAGCACCACTAGGTTTTAGATGACACAATGAATGAGAACGTACGAAAGACTGTTAGAAAGAAGTCGATAGATTCAGTAAATGAAGTAGCAAATTATAGAGGTTGCAATAGGTCTTTAAAGAAATGAGTTTTAATTCTAGGATTTGGTGGGCTGTTTTACCTAAAGAGAAGTTTGTTGTTGTTGGATATGATGAAAGTGAATAATAGAGATTAGTGAAGGTTTTTAAACCAGATTTTTAAGAGTCTATTGATACTTCTTTTCGAATTTGTTTGTTTGGGATAAACCATGGAGCTTTTAATGACCAACGTAAGAGTTCTAATGTTTTGTATGACTATTGAGTACCTAACCGAATGGGATAGGCGTAAGTTAAAGAAAGACAAATGATCTATTTAAATAAGGTGCAGAAGTTTTATGTTAATTTTAAATTTTATTGGTTAGGTGAAGGAATTTCAATTTTAAATATCTTTTGTAGTATTTTTGATGTGATCTTTCCATATCCGACATGTGTCAATGAATTAGCTAAGTATGTTATTGGGATTGTAAAGGAAGCCATCCTTTACTAATAAAGTGTAAGTTGGATATGCATTTTAAGGAAAACATTTTAGCTAGAATTTCAAAGGTTATTTCAATATTCGACTTTTGAAATAAAGAGGACGTTTCTCTGCCACCTTGGTTACGATATTTTGATCGCACGACCCAGACACATCTACAAGGAAATGCTGTGAATGTTTCTACAAAAAATGTAGATATTTTTATTCATTAAATTTAGAGCCGAGCATATGTATATAATTTGACGCATCGTTGACTATAAAAGTTGAAAAATGAGTATATTTTGGAAGTTAAGAAGCATCACCTGTAATTAAATATGACACGATATTATGTTAGTTTCTGGGAAAATGTTGAAAGGATTTTGCAATATATTGTAAATTATCAAGAAATATGTACGATATTTATAGTAACAATATGTAAACATAGTTAAATAAGTGTTAATTTGCATACATCTCTTTCCTAATATTCTCTGTGGATAGAAATCGAAAAGAACAATGAATTAGTTATTTCTTATGTCATAAAATGGGACTGTTGAATTGTGGAGATAATGTATTAGATTTACTAGTTAACAGTACGTTACAGAAACAAACATTTAACCATTTATTCTCTATACCTATAGAAAATCTCTAGTAATTCGAAATAGCCATATCCATCCCTTTATTTCTCGTCTGTCATTCATTTTTAGAATGTCAATTAATTAAAATTTTAATCAAATATTTTTCATATTTTTTCAGATCAGTAGCCAACCAAAAGAAGAAAATATGACATTTGAAGAAAGGGGATGAAGTCAAGGACTTCTCTGGCCCAATTTTCGAGAATATTCAACAAAAATTACATAATTTCAAGAAATTAATAGATACACCTGCAGAGGATGGTTTGTTTATACAGTAAAACTAACTAATTTCTTATCTTTGAAAGGTTGTTAGTAGCCTCAATGGCTGACTGTCGCCCACCCTCTTCTCTTGTCTTCCCTCCCCCTTGCAGCCACCCCAGATTCTCGGCACTGCCTGTTGCCCATCGCTCGCCTCGCCCGCGTCGCTCAGTTCAAACGTAGCGCCAGGGTCTCATTTCTAGAAACACATATAATAAAGTTTATTACTAAAACTGAGAGACAGGAAGCTCTCATGACTTTTTCGCTTGCTCAAAGTGTTTTACAAAATTTAGGAGCAATCCTTCTGTTCATCACATATTTTTGAGGAACACAAACCTTTTAACATTATATGTGTATGTGTGTGTTTAGTCGTGCTGTCTGTACAGAGATTGTACTCCTCAGCATGTATGTAGTTTTAACATGAATGCAAAAACAATCTTTCTTATCTCTCCATCCCCAGATGAACTGGTGGTAGGAGAGAATGGCGTATGGGGAAGCGTGAATGGATGGTGATGTTCTGGACATGAGAAGATGGGTTAATTTGTTAGGTCTAGGATTTAGAGTTATTTTGCTCAGGAGGGTATTATTGTGGGAGGAGGTAGATTTCTTAATGAAGGTGTAGGAGGGAGATCACCGGTTATTTTAATGCAGGTGTAATTTTAGAGACTGGGGAACATGTCCGATGGGTTATTTCAATTAAAGTGGTTTTTTGGATAGGTTATTTTATTTGAGGGTACTCCGTTGCGATTGGTTGTTTTGTTAAGGTATTGGTAAAACGGTATATGGTGAATGGAGATTGTTGGAAGGGGGCATTTCTGGATTTTAGGGAACTCCAAGTCGTTTGTAGTAGAGAGGTATGTCATTTCAAGTTTCTTAAAGTCGTGAATGTAGGGTGCGGCTGTCAGGTGCCCAGTGTGTGATCACGTAGCTATTTTGTGGGAGAAAGGTGGAGGTAGAGGTGAATATGTCAAGCGGGTGCGCTTCCTCTTCTTGAGGGATGATTCTGTTCATGATATGACGATGAGGTTCAACAAAAGCAGAAGGAAGGATTGTACATTACTTGCTTCTACCAGTCGTTTCCATACAGTTTCGTAGGTTTCTGTCGCAAGGTTTAATTTCATGCTGAGTTTTAATGTCGAGGTGGCAGTCGTCAGGTGTGAATCTGTAAGTCAGTCTGATTATTCTGTTTTTCCAGTCTGGTCAGCAAGTTATAAGTTTGATTGGAAAGTCGAGGCTCATGTTTCAGCGCCATATGTGACTATTAGCTTGAGAGTACGTGAGTATATGTAAAAGTTTGTTTTGTGTTTAACGTTCCCGGCTTTGTCATGATGGGCAGTAAGGTGTTGATTGTCAGTGTGCTTTTTGGGTCTTGTCATGATGTGTCGCGTCCACAGTGGTTTTATAGTTGAATGTCAGTCCAAGGTACGTCACTTCTCGTTTTCCATGGATATCCACGTCATAGATTTTAATGGAGGCTATTACTGGATTTGCTCTTTTTCATTGAAATATGATCGCGGCATTTGGATGCGTTGATTGTTATTTGTTTTTCTCTGGCCCAGACTGTGAGAAGTTAGCAGCTTGTCATAATTTCCCATAATGCAATTTTAGTCGTGTAGTTGGTCACAGTATATATGAGTTGTCTGCGTATAGATAGTCATTTACATTGTGAGGTACAGGTATGTCATTGATGAAGATGTTGAATAGGGTGGGAGACAGCACAGCGCCCTGAGGACGCCGACTTGGATGGGGTAGGAAGAGAATATGAAAGGTGTCTTACGCGGAAGGAGCGTTGGGAGGTAATTTCTCAATAAGAGACTGAAGAATTCTAGGATGTTTGGTTTTATATTGAGAAGGGAGAGGATCTCGTGGTTGACTGAGTCAAAGGCACTGCTATCTGTAAATAAAACAGGACGTCACATGAATATTGTAAAGGGATGTTGGAAAAACGTCTAGGCAAGTCATTAGGAGTCAGTAGTACCGCTGACCTATTGTCTCTGAAACCAAACTGTTTTCATGTACGTTAGTCAGAAGTGGTGTCATTCGTCTGAGTAAAGTCGTTTTCAAATGGTTTGCTGGAAGTATGTAAGAAGAGGTTGATTAGTCTGTAGCTGCTAAGTTGTTTTATGGTCTTTGTTTGGTTTTGGATCATGATGACGGTGGCATGTTTTCAGATGGAGGGTAGTGAGATAGTATGCATGCGTTGAAAATGACAGTCAAATGGTGGAGTCACGGTGTGGAGTCAGATGTTTTAAGGTACCGCCGTCTGAACTCCAGCGGAGCCTGCAGATTTTGTCGGAGTTGAAGTGGAATTTCGTCTCGTATTTCGTTGTCAGTAAAACTCCACAACTGTTGTTGAGCAGTTGGAAGTGGCGGGGTTTTGATGGATAGCGGATGAAGGGAGTGGGGGGGTTGGTTTCTGGGAATTCGGGGGAGGTGGGGTGGGCAGAAGGCTGGCAATGACCTTGGGATCGTATGTGAGGGTGTTATCTGGTAGCATTATGGGAGAGATAGGTTGTGGGGCTGCCTTCATGGTTTTAATTATTTTCCATAGTCGATCAGGGAGTTTTAAATTTTGTCCCAAAGTATTTCCGTGGTGTTGCGTCAATTTGTTGTGGAGTGCACGTTTAAATTGTTGATAAATGATCTTGTTCTTTTTTGTCTAGTTCCGGTAGTAACGTCTTTGTGCTCGTCTTTTTTGTCTGATGAGGTCTAGAGGTTCATTCAGGTTTTGGAAATCATGTGAAGAATATAATGTAGATTGCGGATGGCGGATTTGATCTGATGGTTGAAGTGGTCTTTGGCTTTTCTTGTTGGCGGGTACTGAGGGATAAGGAGTTTTTATCTTTTTCGATATGAGATCTTGAAGTTTTCCAGTCTATGATGCGAGAAGGGTGAGTGGGTGGGGCTAGAGAGTAAGGCGTTATATGAACCGTGATGATTATTGGTAGATGATGTGATATTAACTCGTGCGGGAGTGGGGATTCCGTGACGATGATGGATGTAAGGTGGATTACAAGGTCGAGATGTCGTTTGATTCGTCGTTTATGTGTGGGTAGGTTCCTGAGGTGCGAGAAGGTTTAAGGTAGGTCTGGTTAGAAGATAGTTGTGTAGGTCGTCCCGGTTGGTTTGTCGTACTTGCACCCCAATTCGTCAGTTTAGCGTTCAAGTCGCCCGTTATAATAGAGGGTGTGTGTCAGTAAGTTGGTCCAAGTCTGCTGCTTTCAGTCTGCTGTGAGGTCTATTTATACATTGGAAACGATTTTGATTGGTCCTAATTTTGTTCCTATTTGAGATGGAGAGTGGATTTCGAAGGAGTACTGGGAGTGGGAAGATGGTATGTGGGATCGTATTCCGAATTAAGATGGCTGTTCCTCCGCCCATAATTTATTGTAGCCGGTCTAATTTCTGTATATGAGAATTTGGGGATGCAGAAAGGTTAGTTAGGTTTTAACCAGGTTTCCCTGAATAAGAGGTGCCCCGATGGAGTAGTCGTCGAAACTGTCTGATTGAAGCTTTTTGTCGGTATAGTCTGCCTTGTGCATTCCAGGATCTAGTCTTAGAAGTAGTGTTGTCTATTTGATTCTGCCTGTTTTAAAACAGTTCGAATATTTTGATCGCAGCATTGATCCAATAGTTTCGTAAGTATGTCCTGGTCGCTAAAAATATTGATAATGTCTTTTATTATCTGGATGATTCTGGTAATATTGTTTGTTTTTGATGAAGTCGATGATGTCTTTTAGGGTGTTGCTGGTGCTGTTGCCAGTTGTAGTCGAAGAATCCTGGTTGTCAGTTCTGTTCGCAGTAGTATCTGCGAAGATTCTGCCAAATCGAGTCAGGAAGGATTTGTGGGAGAAGTCTGGGTGGGGGCTGGTTAGTTGCCATTACTATTTCTGTCTCTTAGTCTGGCGATTGCTTGTAGTCGGGAGTTGTTGGCGAGTTGGAAAGCTGCACAGCTGGGCCAGGATGCTTCGTGGTTTTGTGAGCAGTTGGCACACTTTATAAGGGTGCTGGTGCAAAAGACGGTGTCGTGTGATTCTGCGCATTTGCCGCAGACCCATTTCCTGAAACAATGATTCTTTGTGTGCCCAAATTGTTGGCATCTGTTGCAGCAGGGAATCCTGTTATTATTTTTGTAGGAGTCAATCCTAATACTATAGTATGACACATATTTGATAGTTTCCATTATTGACGGTATCAGGTCCTTGTCCGTCACATACGAATAGTCCTAGGTGTCTTATAGCTTTGTCTTGTTCCATTTTCTGCATTTCTGACAGATGGTATATGAGAAAGCTGTATGTGTCGCGTATGTCAGTCAGTAGGTCCTGTGTATTTACGTTCGGGGGTAATCCTTTGATAACGAGACATTTCTCTAGAACAGCTTGCACGGTGATAGAAGTAGGTAGGCTGGTCAAAGTAAAGTTTCGAATGTTGCTGTCCTGTTTGAACATTATATATTCAATTTACATTCTTTGAGCATTTTAATCATTGAATATTTAGATTAGTTGATTACGGTGTTGACCCGCTATTTATTTTCAGTTTCGTCCATAGGGCCTGCAACATTATCGCAGCCCGGCGACAACGCCAACATCAATTGCGGCTTTACAGTGACCAGAAATTGAAAAAAAAAACTTTTTAATCTGTTTTTTAAATCCGGTTTGATGGCTAAAATAACTCGTAGGGAGAAGCTAGAGCTTATTGGTTAAAATGCAGACATATGGTTTATTTTTGAACAAATTTTAAATATGATTAAGTTTTAATATTTTTAATTTGTAACTTTTTCAGTCGAATCTTGCGTTAGAGTCACAGATTTTCCTCTTGGAAATCCGACCATGTAAATTTTGCACTGATCTATAGTTGTATTACATGTAGTTCCAAAAGAAAGAAGCAATGATGTATATAATATTTTTTCTGTGCAATAGAAAAGCAGAGAAATCTCTTCGGTTTGCGTACCCAAGTCAAATGGGAAAATGTTGGGTTCTTCGTCATCATTCATGTGCTTGCAGTTGTGAATCTTCCGCATCACCCGCAGTCACCCCCTCACAATTATGTGGTAAGTACGTTCACTCTATGAACATTTTTATCAATTTATGTATTTTACTGGGTGTCGAACTATTCAGGGATAAATGAGCTCTGGAATACGACATATACTGAGTGCACCATTGGCTACTTCTCGAGCCGTAGGCAATCGTTATCAGACGCCCAAATGGCAACGTGGAAGGGAAGATTTTCCTTCTGGTTGCTACGAGGTTGGATTGACAACAGCGCGACGGAACAACAAACCAACAAGATAAAACGTCTCGTGCGCTTGAGAGGGGTCATGTGTCCCTGAGTGTGTACTCTTCTATGCCCTATCAAGAACCGAAGGCGAATGTTTATTAATAACAAGACATGGTAGGCTGCAAAACTCTCAATTTAGGAAGTTTGAATGAAAATATGAAAAAAAGCGTTAATTATTTAAAATAAGTGTTTTAAACATAATTCGCTTTGTATAATTTACATGAAAAACTACTAGTACTAAAACAGCACGTACGTTCTCGCTCGTACTTTCACGCAAGGTACATAAAAAGTACTCAAATTTTCAGAAAAATTTACATGAATCTTATTTTTAAAAATATATCTGTAAGACATATTTCATTACAGGGAAAAATATCTCTTGTCATAATTTTAGTTCTGGGAAAATGCCGAAAAAATTTGTACTTTGCAATTTGAAATCCGTTTTCAACGAACGTGAGACCTACACCATTCTCGTAAACTTCCTTCCGCATTACCAATAAAACAAAAAATGTACTATTACAATTACTAAACTAAATTTAGTATTATATTAAAATACTATGGAGACTATTTTCTTTGAAAATGTACCAGGGTTTAATGTAAAGTATCCCCTAAAAATTTAAAATATCAGTTTCAAATTCAAGGAGCCATGAAATCAACCAGATGGATTGGGGAATATCAATTTTGGTAAAGAAATTATTTGAATGGTTTGCTGAGTTGTGCAAACGGACAGACAGACAGGGTGAACAGTTTCTAATTACCAGGGCCCTGTAATAGAGCTTTTCTGCAAAATTCGCACTTTTTCGCTCAGTATTACGCAACTTCTCTCCTTAGCGAAAGTAAGAACAAAACACATGTTTTAAATCATCGCCTTGTTATGTACCTACAATAATATAGTGAACGCACTACTTAATGTATATGGCGGGAAATTCATGGCAAGGAAATTACTCAGTTGCATTGCTGAAATCGCGCCCCTGAATGGCATCCTCGACCGGCCACAGCAGAGAATTGAACCATCAGAGGAGACTTACTAATTGGAAAGAAGATGATGCGTTATTTGCCATGGTAGTTGACTTTGCAGGCAAAATTTTGCACTTTTCAGTGCGGCCATGAACTGAGAGCACAGGCGTGATGAGGCGATAAATCTCTCTGAAATTCTGATAACAGAACTTCCTTCGCCGTCACTGACAGAGACATTGACAATGACTTCATAAATATGGGGGTCACAAAACAGCCTATCACGGATTGCCCTACAACGGGATCCATGCCTTCCACTTACCCGACAACCATAAGAGAATTGTACGCATATACTTTTCATTTTTAAATCAGGTTAACATTACGAAAAATCGATATTTTTAAGTTATCTTTAGATAAAATGGGAGTAAACCCGTTTTCATGTACTTTTCTTATTTACTAATTTTTCGCGGTGCTCTCTCGGCTGAAGCCGTTCATTGGAGGAAAAATCTTAAGAACATCAAATATAGGTAATTTTTTTCTTTCTTTTCATATGGGGTGTATTGTTTGAAAATATATTGCTTTTATATATTTGAAGTATTAATTTTGACAATTTTTCGCATTAAAAACAGGTTTCGGGTAAACGTTTTATTTATTTCGTATTCAGCGGCAAATAACATATAGAAACGAAAAATCAAACTACCAAAACTTTCCGCTATTCGGATTTTTGAGCTTCATTTTGTTAGACCATAAAAGCAGATTCATTACATTCAAGTGATTAGAATGGCGGTTAGGAGATACGGATAACTTGTGGATGAGTATTACTCGAAGATATTACAATAAATAATACACGTATGAGTAGTTATTTCGAAGTAAAATAAAATTATTCATTGATTACTTGATGCAGGAGTCATGGGAGTGGTTTATAATACTACTGATACAAACGACAAATATACTTCTTTTTCAACTCTTTCATTTCATAACAACACTTGCTATTCTCTTCCAAGAGAAAATTAAATATTTCAAGGAAAAGCAATTCTTGGATAACATAATTCTTTCATTTCTAAACGTCATAATATCACAAGATTTCCTCATCTGCTAAAAAAATACAAATCATTGTTAAGCAGTCATAAGACAGGCTAAAATCATGAAAACGATCAGGATATTTTGAACTCAAATAACAAAACCAAAGCAATGCGGAATATAATAAAAATACGATAAATCAACTAGAAACCTTGTAAAAATGCTGTTTTAAAATATAACGATATAAGTGTAGACGATCCAGCAACGGTAACCTCTCTTTAACAATACTTTAAAGAATTGCTGTCGGTCTCACTAGGGTCTTCCAGCCAGAAAATTCAATAACAACCAGTTCCAACCAAGAATTTTAGACACGATATTCATTTCCAAACTTCTTCATAAAATTCTCAAAATAATCAGTAAACTAAAAAAATAAATATTCGTCCGGTTTAGATGAATTCCCGGATTCTTTGTTAAATACCTGTGCGTGTGCCAGAGTAAACACCCGTTAACTCACATATTAAATGCATCCTTATGCCGGAACGTTTTGATATTTTCAAAACAGATAAAAATTAGTCAACTCTTCAAAAAAAAAGGCAACAAAAATGAAATTCAAAGTTATCGGCCCATTTCCCTTTGTATCAGTTTTCAAAATATTAGAGAGACTTTTTACATACGAATGGGAAACCTTTCTCAGTAAACGACATCAATACCCTGATGAAGCCTGCGACATGTCAGGCCAGAGCGTCGGCCTCTCAGCCCACTACGCGGCGTCACCCGGACAGCAGTCCATCGACTCGAGCCGCGGAAACCTGCATTACAATGCTTGAAGATCTGTAGTCTCTAAGTTGAATTCTTTATGTACTTGTTTATTGATGACATCTCGAACGTTTAAATTATTCTGCGAAATTGTTTGCACTATTTGTAGATTCTTTAGATTGGTTTTTGGTGCCAATCAGTGGTTTAACCAGATAGGGCAGGCAGTAAAGAAGAATCTTATTATAGCTTTATTATATTTTTAATGTTGAATTATATGGTAGAGGCAGGTTGTGTAATAATGGCTTTAGTAGTAGTATCTTAGTTCTGACTTAACTTGTTTGGCATCTAAATACTGCTTCTAATTGATTTTTATTGTCGATCTACAGATCTAGGAATCTGTCGTTATAGGTAGAAGGGTACATTGTTCTGTGCCTTATTGACAAGGTACATATAAACTAAAATTATATATGTGTGAAATGAGTTACATTTCTACACAGTCCGTATAAAGAATTCTACTCTTAGTTATAAAGAATGAATTTATTATTAATATTAATGAAGAATGAAAGGTGAATTTTATATCAAAATGATTACTCCTGTATACGAGTTTGGCATTGAAACTAATCATATATTACTCGCGGCAGCATTTGTTTCTACGCGACGACTGGGGCAGGCATCACGGTTGGTGCTCATCGCCTATTTTCTCATCAGAAGCTACCAGGCGAATTTTGGTCTTCACTTGCTTGCCCTGAGACCGCACTGCAAACCTCTACCGCCAGGTAACGATTATCTTATCATTTGAATTTGATTTTTTGATTTATTATTGGTTTAAGAACTCTGAAAGGTTATCCTAAAGTTTATCGAAAGAAAAAGTTATCGAAAATTTCAAAAGTACTTGAATGCTTTACATTTCAAAAACCAAAATGGCAGCCTTCACTGAAAAGAGGAACAAACAAATAGAAAAAGTTTGTTGATACAATAGTTTTCAAGATATGCCGAATAAATGAAATAATTTTATTTTACACCATTTTATATTATACACAATTTATATTTACGAGTTTATATTATATTAGATACAATAACGTATTGTTACATTATTTTTATATAATATACACTTTCACATAATACTACATATTTCTTTAATTTTCTTATATATTTGCCAAAACATCAGGATGACATTTCAAAGCTGAGTTTGTCAATATGTGCCCTTGGAATATATATTTCTGAAGAACAAATCAATGTAATTGCACGAATTTTATAACCTCTCGACCTTTGTTCCGAATTGTCAAACGTAGTCCTCAAAATTTCTTGGAAATCATGAATCTCAAAAAGCAGGATGAGCGATTCTTTATAGAAGTAGAAACATGAGCAACCCACGTATATATGCTCATGTTCAGTTTACAGTTCATGCGAACGCGATCAAAATCTGACACACATTTCTTAAAGTGTTTAGTTGTACCACGTTTGTACCTTCTGTCCAAACGTAACCTTTACGCCAGAGATGCAAAAATATGATATATCATTATGGGCTTCTTTACCACGACTGTTCATGTTTGCACCGTCTTCTAAACATTCTTCTAAATTTTCACCAAAAAATGTTTTATTTTCATTATAGAAAATGGTTGTATGAAACAAGTCGAAAAAGAAAAAAAATTGAATTTAAATATTTTCTATTTTTGTTGCATGGATTTGAAAAAATAATGGCGTATTCCAAGTACTCTTACCTATCCACAAAACCAACATTTATTTTGTTTCATATTAGAATACTTTCCGGTTCCCCACTGACAAAGTGAATTCCTGTTATTCATGCGCAGATATAATGATTTTGAAGTCGATTGTCATATTCAGAACTACAATAGTCTGATTAAAAATAGATTCGCAAAATTGGAAAAAAATTGTATTACAATTTTTCAAGCGCAACTGGAAAAGAAGACCGATCAGAATAATGATATCGCTCAAGCCTCTAGTCAGCTTCGCGCTTCCGGGTCCGACGATGGCGGGATTTTCGACTCTGGCCAGAAGCTAGATCGAGTTTGTACGCTGTCTGGAGAATTCTGGCGACCTGCTGCTCTGATCGGCGGTTTTCCGTGGTTTCTACGATCCAATACTAGGAAAATGCCGAAACAAGAAAACTCTTATCAAAGAGGCCACAGTCTGAGCGCGTTCTTTCCTTCCTCTTCTTATATTTTTCTCACCTTTATTACACACATGTATGCCATTCTCTCACATATTTAATGCATCCTTATGCACCAGACGTTCCTGATATTTTCAAAACAGCTAAAAATTAAAGCGCTCTAAAGACAAAAATGAAATTCAAAATTATCGACCCATTTCCCCTTCTATCAGTTTTTCAAAAAATATTAGAGACTTTTTACGCACGAATGGAAACCTTTCTCGGTAAACACGATGTGCTTTGAGATTGCCAACATGGTTAGAAATCAAAATCGACGGAAAAAGCATGTATACACTTCCACACATGTCAGAGCCAGTCAGGAGCTTAAGTATTTGTCCCGGTAGAACGTTGCTACGCTGGTGGGATATGCCTGGTTGGAAAGCCCCGCAGCCGACGGTAGGTGGGCGCCGACTCTCGGCGTCCAACCTTGGAACAAGATGCGTCTCTCACGTCGAAGGCAGTTATGCCATGACGATCTTGTCATGGTCTTTCTCAAACTGAAGTGGTAAAGTGAAGTGAAGCGAAGTTCTGAGGAAGATCCACGCCGACATTTGTCAAATCGTCGCCATAACAGTCATTGACTCATCGTCATCCCGGCAACGGAGAGCACTCGCAATCTTCAAAAATTATTATGCTTGTGTGTGTATTTTATTCTTTCACATAATCTTAAAATTCTAATGTATTTTTTGCGACTTGTTTGCCACGTAGCTTCAAATGATAGTTCTGTGATACACGATTAACAGATGGAATCATAGTGATAAGTAGGAAATGCAATTTATTGTAACAAAATGGCAAAGTATGTACATATTTATTGTTCAAATACGAGTATGTGAAATAATAGAAAATATGTGAAATAAAGTCATGAAATATTGTTATAACTACCTCATATCAGCATTTTCAAATTTTGAACACAAAATGCGGCTGTTCAGACTAACAAAATGAATTTGAGGCAAGTGAACGAACGTTGTACCACTACAGAAATAATTGATCTAGTCGTCTTCCAGGAAACATGCATTTTCCAAAAAATATAAATACGTAGGTAAAATTGCGGTGTTGTTTAGAAGCCGCTGCCTAGTCAGCTGCCGGATCGGAGGGCAAGATGCAGGGGACCATGCTCCCACTAAATTCACGAATTGTTTTCGTTGCCACTCCAGTGTTGACAGCCAGGTCCTAAGGTTTAACAGTCAACATTGTGAGAATTTCGACATAGCTATACTGCTGGTCAGGATTCGCTACCCAGTGTCTGGAGGGCAAAAAGAAAAATCACTAAACTTTGGGACACAATACTTAATTCCTAAAACAAAATAGCACTGTTCTACGCCTTCTAGCAAACATACAATTTTCAAATTGGATCTGCTACATTTTTTCACTCACTATAACAGTCAAGGAGAAATTATAATTATCTGAATTACTGAACCAGATCATCCAAGCCTCATATTCAGATTCCTACACAATTCATAATTACAAGTTCACACAGTTCCGTAAACTGTACACTTCTTTTCCGAAAATATATGAATCCTAGAAGTGGAGTAACACCTTTAGTGTCTATTCTTTAATCTTTCTCTGCCGCTAACTACAAAATTGTAGCCTAAATGGTTTACTCTGTATGCATTGGTCATTTACTATCCTTGGTTTCAAGAGAGGCTGATTCTCTCTCTTCTTTAATTCAATCTTTAAATAATGCGCCATCTCGTTGATCATTCTTCAATCTAACAGCCCTCCTCACGTCTGCCGCTGAAATTTCAAGTCGCACCTGGCCCTGCCACATCAGCCCTTGCGTGATGACGATGTCGAGCGCAGCTTGGCCTCGATAGCACTCACGTGCTGCCTCAAAATAAAAGCGAAAGGAATGAGAACAATCAGTATACGTTCTATTGTCTTTAACATTTATGCTCACATACTCCATTTATACGTAACATGTCAACCGTTACTCTGCTCCTCGTAATAAATTCGTATAATTAATTTATGCAAATAAATCAGAAATCTAATTGCATCCTCTCATCTGGAGTTTTCTTTCCGGAATTCGGTCGATTATGTGGCATAGAATTACTACGTGACGTTTATGGCCAGCATCCATTCAAGTCGCCTTCCTCCACTGGAAAGAAAGTTTACGTACGGCGTACTGCAGGATAGCGTCACACCTGCGTCCGACGAAGTGAACTCTACCAGCCAATTTCTCTACCGTCGCTGCCCGCGTGGGCCTCTGTTTCTAAACTACGTTGACGCTCTCGTCGCAGTTGAAGTGACTCGTTTTCATAATTTATGTAAAGCGGGTGGTCACAATAAATTACAATATTACTTTGCTTTGTTTCTGAAAAGACGATTCAAGGAACGTTTACTTACAAATCCGTATTTGAGATATTCCGTTTCAACATATAAATACATCAAAATGTAAATACGAAAATGTAAAGAAATATGTAGTAATAAATGAAATATATTGGAAATGTGTAATTATATAATACATAAATTAAAAATGGTTTTAATTCATTCAGAATATGATGCAAACACTAAAAAATATTTAATAAGTATCTTATTCCAGTAAAAAATATGTATTTACACGAATCGGATCCCTAATGAAAAGCATTTTTCAAAATACTACATAGGTGAGTACGATAGAGCAATAAACAAAGATCATAAGATTATTGCACATTATTTTAGAAGTTAGTATAATAATTTAAAAAGTGATAAACGGATAATAAATTATTGTAAAACGTTCCTTTGTTCTTTAATATGTATGTGTCAATACTTTATTTTGTTAATTGGTACTCATTCCAATTTTGAAGTAAATTAACATATTTTAATTATTTCAAAGAAAAGTGTTTCTTAAAATTAGTAGAAAGTTGTATAATGAAAGATTCTTCAGGTCTGTCACAGTCATTGCACTCCGTAGATATTTTTCTCTGCTTGCTGAAAATTGTATTAATACAATCTGAATAAATTGAATTAAATTTAATTGTAAATAATGGAATACATTAAATCAATCATAGTTCATTCAAGAATTCATAACCGATTACTATAGTTATAAAGCTTAATTTTATCAATTTTTCCTATCATCTAATAATATAATAATCTTTTCAATAACGGACGACGGAGTGAACTTCAAAGGAATTT
This sequence comes from Teleogryllus oceanicus, assembly GCA_964035755.1. Taxonomy (NCBI): domain Eukaryota; kingdom Metazoa; phylum Arthropoda; class Insecta; order Orthoptera; family Gryllidae; genus Teleogryllus; species Teleogryllus oceanicus. The sequence continues at coordinate 53,401 of CAXIVR010001642.1, forward strand.
TACTACCAACAAATACGAAAAAATGTTATTTTGAATACAACTTTTGTAGAAAACTTTATCAAATTAATTTAATGTCATATCAACGATTCGCGTAAAGAATTTTTTGACTTATGTTTCAGAAGGGCAAAATATTTTATGATTTCCTTCAACTTTAAGAATAGAGATTTATTCAGTTCTAATACTATTTCCTTCTAGATAAGCTCATGTATTCTGATTATGTACAGAACAGCATGTACACATGGTGAGAACCATCAGCAGCATCACCGGCTTTTGGCGAAGCACAGACGCGGGCCTCACAACCAGCGGAGGTCTGTTCTTCTACCAGCACATGGGTTGGCTGATGATGCGCAAACTACTACGAGGTTAAGGCTGCCGGCCGCTATGTATTCAGATGCAGAGTTTGAGCAAGATTCAATTGTCATGTTTCAGTAGCGGTAGCGTTTCTCAACATCCTTCTTTTTGGACAATATTATTCCACTGACAGCGATTTTGTGGGTGGAAGGGTGTGATATTGCTGATGACGCTACGATAAATCAGGCACTTATTAATCTAACAAAGTATTCCTAGGACGTCTGGAATATTTAACGAGGTGAATAGAGTTTCTAGTTGTAACTTATTTGTCGAGAAAACATGAATTGATACTCGTAGATTAAATCAACCCAATAAGTGATAACTTAAGTTTGAAAGGGTGTATTGCGGAACTCACGTCAATCGTATTGATGAGTTTCTTGACAAATAGAAAGATGCAAATGCATTGGTATCTTCCCTTTGTAGAAAGAAATTTGAAATTTTTGAACCCCATACCAAATCTGCCTTGTTATCTAATAATTAAGTTATGGTATGTCATACTTGATTTTACAAACTACGAACCCATAATGTAAGCAGCAATTTACAAATTATTTTTTAAATTGTTTAATCGCTTTTCTCATTTTCTCGGCGACCTCAACAAGATGGCATTATTCACCCATTTATACTACGGCGAGACCGAATGTAAGTTGAGGTGTATCTTAAACCACGTTAAAATTATCTGAAAATGAAACTATTATAAACTGATCAGAAAGACGCGACGCGCGTAGTGGCTAGGATTTCGGTACACAGCGATATATTAATTACTTTCATATTGTGTTAGATATTTTAAAGTCTCATACTACGTATTATGTAAATGAAAATAAAGTCATAAATTAAAGAACCGAAATAACGAAGTAATGGCATTATTGCAGTATTTGGAAATAAAGAACTTCACTCAAACTTAATAATAGAGCAATTATTGATGCTTAAGAAAATGTCAAATAAAGTTTCCCAACTCAACAGTTTTCTGTAGAAATGAGCTCTTCAATTTCAATAGATAGTGCTAATTGCGCTTGTTTAATACGACGTAAACTTTTTTAATTTTCGTGTATTCTTTTGTTTTTTCAAAAATTACAAATGTAATTGTTTTGAAATATCTCTCCCGTCGTTAATATGCATATGCACCTTGACCGTGACGATAGATGGCAGCTGGCCAGGAAATGGAGGATGACCTAAAAGCCAGCCCATGCCAAGAAAACTGAACAAATTACTACGAGAAGTATGTGCCATTCTGCAGCACCTCTAATTACTTTCTCATATGCGTAATGACACGGAGTAATGGTGTAGTATAGACAAATTATGTAATGCTGCGCGAAAAAACGAAAGAAAGTGGATACATCCCCAGCTACGAAATTAAGAGAAAAAAATCCTCTAACACGTAGTAGTCTGAATCGATTTTGTGGGTTCTTGTGCCAAAAACCGATTGAAAGCAAAACGTTCGTCCGGCCGTCTATCTGTCAGTTGATTGGATTCGTGATTCTGGTCGCGTAAGCCAGCTGAGATCATTAGAAGCCCCGCTGGTGTGAGAAGTCTTGGTTGCGGGGAAGCTCCACTACAGCCGACGCTAAGTCGGCGCCAGATCACCATCCAGCGGGGGAAGATCACCGCCATCTCCCGAGAAAAAAATATGCCTTCACTAGGACTAATGAACTAAACTGTTGATGCCAGAATCAGTAATCCAACTCAACCAAGTAACAAATGGGAGAAGAGCAAGAGAGGAGGGTGAGAAAGAAGCAAGGGAGAAAAATAGAGCGGAGAAGAGGAATAAAGACATGGAAAGAGAGTGTGTGAAAGGCGGAAGGAAAGAGAAAGAAAGGGAAAAGGGAGAAGAGAAGGGAAAAATATAAAGAAAAAGAGGAGAGAGAGATAGAAGGGGCGGAAGGAGAGGGGAGGAAGAGAGGAAAAGAGAGGCGGAGAAAGAGAGAAAAATGAGAGGAAGAATGAGGGGAAACAAAGAGGAGAAGGAGATAAAAGAGAGATATAGGAGGTAAAGGGAGAAAGCGTAGAGCTTGAAGTGAGAGAGAAATAAGAAGTGAACAGGAGGAATGAGAAAAAGGAGAGTAAAAGAGATAAAATAACTCTTAAATAAGAATAAAGAACAAGATAGCCATTTTCAAATTTCAAACTATATTTCTGCAATTATTTGTTCTCTTGTGGTAGCAACGCGCCAGATGAACACTACTTTCAGATATAATAAAAAAAAAGAATCATCAGATGTAAATCATCAGAAGCTGATAACATATCAAAATTAGAATGATTTAATTAATCACAAGTTATTTCAAGAAAACATTAGCTTTTGTTTAATAAATGTATAAAATTTTCTATTTTCCTGATCACTTCACATCATTCTTTCCTGGTCACAGAATCTGAAATAACACTAATATTTAAGCCTGGTGGTAGAAAATTCAATGATACAGACCGTATAACTCACGAATTACAAAATAAATTATAAAAGTATATGCAAGTAAACCCGTGCGGAATTTTGAGCTCATTTTAACAAAAGAATATTTGAGTTATCGAGAAACTTTATTTGAAGTATTGGAAACCATGTACTCATTAATAAAGTAGCGCAAAGAAATCGACTCTAATTTAAATATTTCTGACGTAGAGAGACAAGTAAATTTTTTTGTAAACACATTTTTTTGTAAAAACATTTATGTACTTTATGAAAAACAAAAAAATGAGCAATATAGAGTTTATGTCATCCTACAGGTTCGTTTGCTACTAACCCTACAAAAATTCAAAGAAAAATGTTTGAGCGATTTTTGAGAAAATATTATTTTGTTATTTTAGTACCCAAAAGAATTGCAGTAAAACTAATAACGGGTGGCCAGCGAACCTAGAATCCTTGAAAACCGGGAAGAAGTCAGGAATTTGAAAGAGCCTGGAGAGAACCGAAATAACGGGAATTTGATTTAAAAATCAGGATTTTCGTTATTTTCAGATTTTTCCAGCATTAATCACAAATTCACATACGTCATTGTGTTATTAAAGTGCAAGAATTCAACTCAGTACATGATAACAGAGTGTTTAAATCGAAGTATATATGAGGAAATGTCACATGTTTGCTTGAGGATCACTTAAGTTCACGCACAAGACTATTCAAACCCTGCCCCTTGTGTATGTGCAACATTGGTGGAGTACCTAGCACCTCAAGAGCACCTCTATATGGTTGCCCGTGGGTTTTTAGGTGCATGGGCGAGATATTTGCGGAACAAACGTCTCATTGGGAACTCAATCGCTGAGTTTCGATTAGTGACGCGCGTCCTTTTTGATGACGTGGGCGGTATCGCATTTGCTATTTTTCTGATCAGATCGACCATGTTATCTCGTCCATGATATTCAAGGAATTTTAATATTTTTCTAGAAAGAATTACGTAGTATCTTTACTCGTAGCCTATCTACAAGGCGATTAAGAGGGACAGTGCAGGAAATGACAGGGAGCACGAGGACAATGAACATGCAGTGATCTTGACCGGATTGCGCGCCAGGAAATATGAGTAGAGCCCTATTTCCTTCGCTGCATTGTTCAAGGCAGCGCAGGTAGTAATATGAAGTGAAGTTAAAATGTTGCTACATTTATGGTACTCAATGTTTTCAATTTTTCTTTCATATAAAAGTTTTAGAAATACTGCCAATTTAATTCAAACCCAATCAATTCAAACGAAGCGCCTGTGGTGCATGCCAACGTTAATTTTATTAGCCAGGAACAGTAGTCATTTCAAACTTTAACAAATAAAAAAACATCCCATAATTGGCGATCAAAGTTTCTTGAAGTAAAAGTAATTTGTTACTTTGAAGTTAGTGTATGACCTTCAATCAATCTTTCTTTTCTAAGAATAACAATAGTTTGCAAAACCTCCATTTTGTTACGAAGCCCAGGAAATTCGAAACGCGCGACTACGTTTGATGCCCAAATTATACCACAAAAAATACTGGTATTTTCGAAAAATTCATCATGACCTTATTTGAAAATTCTTTTGATGAACATATTTCATTACGAAAAAAATGTATCTTCAAAATTGAAGATACAGAAATCAGAAAAAGTTAAAATTTTTTCATTTTCGAAAAATCAGAAGATAACAAACACTGGACCTGTATCATTATCTCAAGCGCCCTTTACGCTATTTAAGGTCAAAATTTAATTTAAAAAATTTACCGTTTTAAGAAAAATTGTTTTAAAAATGTCAATGTTTCTAAATTTCATATAAAATACTCATATTTTCGAAAAATAGCGCCACAAAGTAAAAATCATCATAATTGTAAATGTAGAAGACAGCGAAAAAATTTGAATTTTCCAATTTTCAAAAGTGAACATAGACTCTGCACTCTTCAACTTCTATTTTAAGCTGGGGTGAAAATTAAATAAAAAATTATTTATGCTATTTTTAAGTAAAAATTGTTTAAACATTTTTTAAAAGAATTACTTATAGTTACACAAAGTACCCGGGGAAATCTACTCAAATTTTCAAAAGATTTTACGTGATATTATTTCAAAATCTTGCTTTAAAGAACATATTTCATTAAAGGAAAAATCTCTTATCTTCATAATTGTAATTGTTGAAGACCTGAGACCTTCTCAAAATTAAATAAGTTTCCATCGTTTTTAATTATATTTCGATGTTAGATAGTGTAAGAACGTTAGAGAATAATTCATTAATTTCAAATTCAAACTTTTTCGTGTCTTCCTCGGACTACAATTATGAAAATATAGTTTGTTCTTAATGAAGAATCTGTTTATTATAGATATATTTTTGAAATAAGATCATATTGTTCAATTTCAAATTTGAAATTACTCTTAGCGTAATTTTGCATGTAGAAAATGCTGGAGAAGAATATATGTGATGTTTTATTTAATAACAAGTAAATTATTGTGCCTAAATTTCAAATTGTTATAGAAAACGCACATTATCAATAATAAATTACTCTGTTAATCGATATTGTTACCAGTAATTTTAAAAGTTCTAATAATTCAAATTCCTGTAGTACATACAAATCCTTATCCAATTTACATATATAGGTTCAGGCACTAAAATGTGGTCAAATAAACAATGTAAAAGATCATGGTTCATAAGTTGCGTGACACAAATCGTTTTAGAAGGAAAAAGTATACATATCGGATGAAATAATTAAATTAAAAAAATTGACAAAAATATTTTTTACTTAATGTAATACTACAGTAAGCATGTTTAAATTCCAGATAATATACGCCACCAATAAAAATTAAAATAAAAATGTTTAAACTCAGATAGATTAGTACCTTAAATAACAGGTTATATCCAACATTGTGCATTGTGGAGCATTGTGGAACATTGATGATGTAGAACACTGTAATACAATACACACTTGAATCAGATTATTATTAAAATTATAGAAATCCAGACCAGACAGCATTAGAAATACCTCCAGTCCAACACTTGTACAACTGAAAGATATTTTCTGTTTTGGATTGTATTGCCCAACAAAGTGAATTGCTCTTTTATTAATAATTATACGCTTTATCTTTTCTATGCGCAGTTGGTTCTTCCCCTTGTACTTTCTACTGGGATTGGTGATTCCTGTGAGCATCCCGGTCACTATAGTCAGAAGATCTGATGACTTCCTTTTTGATTTGCTATGCTTTACGGACCGTGCATGTTTGGCCTCCCACGCCCAGTTTGTCAACAGCCTCGCCCATTGGAAGGACCGCGACCATTCGATAAGTGAGTATCTCTCGAACGAGACAGATTTCAAGATCTCTGCTTATCTCTTACAAAAGCACCGCCGCTCGAATCTTTTTAACAATCTTTATTGCAGAATGAACTGGTTGTCGGCCCGGTGGCCGAGATCGCTAAGGCAGTAGTGTTGTAGTGTTCTCGGACCGCCGGGTCGCGAGGTGCGAGTCCTGCCTCGGGCATGGTTGGCCATTTGTGTTCGTCCTTTCACCCCTTCATAGTTACCATACCGTTGACACCAATAGTGGGCTTGCTAATTTCTCTTCATTTCCACTTTCACCGTGTTGCAATGGTCGCAGGGTGTCCCTGAATTAAGTTCCTCTAGTTAAAAAAAAAAAATTAAAAGTTCCTCTGGTATCGGGCTAGTGATCAGAAGGCAAAAATTACAGTATTGTCTTGAAAAAGGGCAGTGTGTATATTGGGAGCGCTGGAATGTCTGAAATGTAAATATTGACGGCTCGCTCGTGGCATATAGCGAAGTCGCTAGCCTTTCACCACTGAGGTCTGGGTTCCAGTTCCCGTCGTCTCATGAAATTTCTTCCCAACCAAACGCGTTTGACTGCTTCACAAGGCTAGTCAACCCCTGTGAAGTGTCTAAACCCTACCCATTTCCTTATTCCTTCGCAATTCTGGCCGCTGGGTAGTGACGCAGGAGCGCGTAGGAGGCGAGTACGCGGAGATGCTACCTGACAATTGACTGTGACGTGACGCGACTAAGAATGTTAATGGAGAATTACTCACCAGCGTAAGAAAGCGCTCAATGCCTTAAGAGGCTTGGGGGCAATTGCGTTGAATAGTACACAGGAAAAAACGTAACCAAGGGAGTGTATTTGAACTTTTTCTAGACTTCATGGTGAAGAGGTTGAACTCCACTTACACAATGAATGTGCGATCTTTAATGAAATTGGAAATGATGTTGATTAAGTTTTCGGTATACTTAGTTTCCTGAGTTTGTATGTATCCTTTTCGTATCAAGAGCCTGTCGAATGCTCGACGGAAGACTGCTAATGGATTGGGCATGGCCAGCATAGACCCAAATTGAAAGGGAGGAATAATATTGTTTGGTTATAACTTTGCGGAGTATTTTTAACAGTAATTTTCTAACATCTTTGACAAAATGGGAATAAGACTGACAGGACTGTAGCTAGTGGGGATGGCAAAGGTTTTCGTTGAGTTTTGGTATGTAGAAATTATTACGGAATGTTTCCAAGATCTGGAGACTTATATCTGACCTTAGCATAAGTTATATGTATTAGAGTTTATAGTATATATATATATATATATATATATATATATATATATATATATATATTATTGTATTATAGTATAGTATAGTTTTATATATATACTATATATATATATATATATATATATATATACACACTATATATATATTCTGTAACATAATAATAAAAAATAAGATAAGATAAGAATTAAAATATATTGGTTAAATGCTAGGCCGCTGAGGACATGGAGTTGATGCGATCATGGCCCGGATCCCATGATCAAGTTTTCGATCCGAATGATATACTTCTTGGGGAGTTATAAAGGAATTCGATGTTGGTATATCTAAATTGAAGCTGTACACATTCATTCAGCTTCATTATGAAATTTTTCCCAAATGTTATGAGTTTGGAAGGTTGAGGTAAAGTAGTCAGCAATCATTTTGGCTTTTTCTTTATCGTTATAGCTGTCTGATTGCCATTTTCAAAATGGTAATATTGGATTTAGTTCTAGCAACCTGCGTGTAACTTGCCATAAGAGCCATCGTATTTGGAGTCTGCAACGTATTTTGTGTATTTCTGTAGGTGGAATAAAAGCTAGAGCGTTGATCTGATTAGGTATACTCTGATTTAAAATTGAGGTAATCTAAGTTCAAGACGATCTTATTTTGTTCTTCTTGGTATCAGTATTTGGATGTCTTCCAGGAGCTGAGGGTGGTTTGGAGTGCGAATTATCTGTATAATTGCCAGGAAGAATTTGGATTAAATTGACCGTATTGGTTACAGAATGAGGGTGGATTCGTCTATTTCGATTGCGTTTTTAACTGTTAATAGGAGGAGAGAGGATATAAGATGTTGGAACTTCTTCAGTTAACCTTGTGGTATATACATGTGGTGGGCTATTTATGGTGGTCAGATTGTGCTGACAGTTAAAATAACCGGATTGTGATCGAATTCAGCTCTGAAATGGAGAATAGAATAATGGAATATTTGAATTGGTAATGGGTGTCTGGAATGTCAGAAGCAATTTGGATTAATATTATGAAAAGTGCGTGGGATTGACCAGACACTAACATTTAAATTGTAATTTCGACTGAATTATGAAATAAAATTCCCGTCTGTATAATTTGTTCTACCCCACATGACGTATGTTTTACGTCAGATCACCCAACAAAATACAGAAATATTTGAAGAGAAAAGTGTCCAAAATGTGATCTAAGGAGGGATTTGTTCAGTGGTTTATATGCTGAGATAGCTATTAGGACACCACTCATGAAAAACCGCTGATATTGTTTCTACTCCTGGCGTATTGAAGGACAAGACGCTGGGTACTATTAGTTGTGAGTCAGGAGGATCACTTAACTCCACTGTATTCAGGGCATTGTTAGGACGATCCTCTCTGTAGTACTTATGGCCTGGAATACGCAGTGTTTTAGAAGAAACCAGGTAGCTCTCAGTAATACAAGTTATGTCGATGTTATGGAATATTAAAAAGTGAATGAGAGCATGTCTTTCAGGTATGATACTGCTGCGGTTCCGTGTTAACGTTAAATTACGAATAGTTAAGAAACGTAATTCCCAGAATATTAAGGCGTGGTACGCTGTCCATTATTGTAATTATTGTTAAATGATATTACAGAATATTTTATGGAATTGATTATTGACGGCATGAAGGACTGGATTAAAGGATGTATGAAATTGCTAATTTGCCGAAGTTAAACAATTGATAAGATTGAAGTTATTATTTTTATTATAATTGTTACTAATATTTTGGTTGAGAGGATGTATGGAATTGGGAGAATGTGAAGTATTTTTGACTGAAATGGGGATTTGAGACGTTGATGGAAGAAGAAAAATAAGTTGATTGAGGGATGACGTTTTTATTAGATAATGGCTGGATTTATTAATATTTCCGTTCTGATTGATTTAAAATTCTGTGCCTTTAGTACAGTGAACGCAAACATTAGAACGTGCATTAACTCTGTGCCCTTGTACATTTACAATTCACATATTTTGGTGTGAGATTACTCGCCACTTTACAATCTTTGGTATAATGATTTCCTGTACATATGGCACATATAATATTACGTGTGCAGTAGTTCTTTGTGTGATAATAATCCTGAACCAGCGCACATAAAGATTTCCTGTACATATGGCACGTATAATATTACGTGTGCAGTAGTTCTTTGTATGCTAATAATCCTGACCCAACGCACATTGGATGGGACCCAGCCGACGTTTCCGATCTTCCGCGCACGACTGCATGGCAAAGTCGGTTTGGTTTATAAATATCTTTCCAATTGTTTTCTTTAATTAGTACTGCAACGACAGGAATGGGGCACTCCTTCTTTGTTGAAGTCGATCTATCGAATTTACGGGATAGTTTGTTTAGTTAATCTACAATATGAATTTCACTTATTGATTGATGGATATCTTTTACAGCCATTGACAGTTTTTTAGATATAGAATCTGAGTGTGTGTGATATCGTTTTCCATTCTCGTTTAAGGATTAAATTAACAGTCTGTCTGTCTGGAGGAGAATCCTAGCGGCCGGCTGCTCTGAACGGTAGTTTCCCGTGATTTCTCCGATCAACACCAGGCGAATGCCGGACAGTACCCTACCAAACAGGGCCACGGACTGCGCGCGATCTGTCCTTTCCTTCCTTGACCAATCCTCTCCTTACACACACACACTTACACTAACATGCACTACACTACATATTCCGGGAGACCGGTCAGAAACAGAGCTTGTTCCGATTGGGCGGTGCCCACTTTGTTGAGGAGAGCCCTGGTTAGGGGTGAACCCCACTAGCCAACAGTAGGTCAGTGCGGATCTCGCCATCCAGCAGGAAAATCACCGCCATCTCTGAGAGAAAAACATGCCCTACACTAACGGGACTAATGACCGAAGCAGTTGACGCCGGAAACACGAAAAATCAATCAATCAATCAATTAACGGTCTGTGATATTCTCTTCAATGAGTTGTACTTTTACTTTATTTATATTTAAGTTCAGTGAAAAAATTTTCTGTTAGCATTGATTGCGAAATACCTTAAAATGCTAACTATCATATCAGTCACATCGCGTATACAAATTTTGGCAATTCTGTTTCATCGAGATCAGATAACCTTTGGAATCGATTTTCACTGGCACTGAGTATACGTGTTCTTTTGCCATGTTTTGGTTATTGCAGATATAAAAGCCTTCACGTTATAATCAAATCATCTCTCTTTGAAGTTTGTCCATTTAATTGTTCATTAGAATTGGTTTCCATATTTTCTGCATTAGTCGATGTAAGAACTCGTGCAGCGAGGGTAGGGATGTGGACGCTACACCGCACGGCATTGCTTCGCTACCTTAATGCTTGGTCACTTGCTTCTGACATTACATGCGTTGACGAGAGCATTTTGGGGTTGAGGGTGAAGTGGATAAGGCTGATGAACAATGTAATTTAGATGTAGGCATTTCAACAAACGCATAAGATCTGCATCGTTCTTAAGCGTCTTTTCACTAAAAGTCATTTAATCTAAAAATTTTGTGCCGATTTTTAAAGAAAAATATTTAAAATTAGATAAAATTGCCTGTTTGATAAAAAATTTCATAAAAAGTATTATGTTTTTGAAAAATTGAACATGACATTCTTATATCTGTTTTCCGTGAACACATTTCATTAAAAAGCAATGTTTTATCCTCATAACGTGATTGAAGTAGGAAGACGCGGAAAATGTTTTGAATTCTTTACATTTCGAAAAGTAAGAGTTTTCCAAACAATATGGACCTGCCCTATTCTCTAAACGTTTTCCACACTATCAACAAGAAAATTTAATACAAAACGAGCCATTTGTTGAAAATTTAGAAATTGTCGCAGAAGGGGATTTCGTGTACAAGAATTCCCACAAATTCATTTATCATTTCTAAATTGAAGGGGCCGCAAAGGAGAACCAGATTGATCGGGGACTATTGATGTTGCGGCTGAACAGTTTAGCCGCCAGCGTTGTTCAGACAGACAGATGGAAGGACGGATGGACCTTTTATCGTCAATCGATTTTGGTATCAAGGACCACAAAACATGGATTCTGGCCCATGCGTGATGGTTTTTATAAATATGGCAACTGGATTTATCCACTTTTCGTTATCAGTGCCTTGCAATAAGTTTTCTGCCAGGCTTTACTTGCGCGGGGATGGTGCATAACATTCTCTCTATTGCGTAAGCGGCAGAAAGTAAAATGATAAACAATGTTTTATTTATTTATTTTATTTCTTCGTTATTTTACGTCAAAAACAGTTGAAAACTGTGTTTGACGTGCTATGAAAGTGAATTCTGTGCACGTTTTCAAATTCTGTGATCCCTACACTAAGCGATATAATACGTGAATACTGAATACAGGGAAAAAACAAACGAAAAAACGCTCCCCATGTAATAAAATCTATTTTCAAGGATAAAAGGCAATAAATTGTGGGCTCTTATCCATAGTGTCCTTCGTCAATGAATAATATTTCCTGCCGCGACAGCATGAAAACGATAATTTGAATAGCTATATTTCCCGCAATTCTGAGACGCACAGATAAAGAAGTTACATTTATGTCAGAAGAAAAAAAGTCCATCATTTGGTCAATGGAGCAGGAAGCTGGACAAAAAAACCTCATCGAGATGGTGTTATTGATCCGAGCTGCGGTACAATACTTGTTGTTTTTTAAATTTATACCGTCAAATTGTAAATGATGTATTAAATATCACTGTTAAAATTAATGTTACTTTTCTTGTGATGCTCAATATAGTCTCTATTTGTATCAAACAATTATGCAGCGAAACGATTTCACATAGGATTCACTTTTCACATTCACTTTTCTATCGAATTTAATCGTTTAATGTCATCTGGCAAAGTGTTGTAAAATGTGTACATATGTACGTATGTTTATATTTATTTATTTATTTATTTATTTAATAGAGTAATTATTACAGCCAAATTAGAAACTTGATCCAATGTGGCTAGGCCGAAGGTAACTTTTAAGCCATTACAATACCTGTTCTACCAGTTCTAACCTTTCGCCTTCTGGTATTCACCCCAATGGTCTCTCCATCGCCTCAAAGCCATAGGAAACGAGACCATAAGGTGCAACTGAAGGCGAAAAACCCTGAAGGGGAAAAACCTGCCGTCAGAAGCCGAAGTACATGCTACTCTATCCGGTTTTAGACTATTTATTTATTTGGCGCAGGCGTCAGGCATTCTCCTTCAGTGTTGGCCTCCACCGCACCTGAAAACAAACAGCACCACAGAAATCGTCCACACCAACGCCTCTGCCCTAACATTCCGATTCCCACTTCCCTTCGCCCCCTAATGTGTTTATTTTAGCCGTTTCCTTTTATTTTATTTAATTTAATTTATTTTAATTTATTTAACTTATTTTAATTAATTTAATTATAATTTATTTAACTTATTTTGATTAATTTTAATTTTAATTTATTTAACTTATTTTAATTAATTTAATTTTAATTTATATAACTTATTTTAATTTAATTTAACTTGTTTTAAATTAATTTAATTTTAATTTAATTTAACTTATTTTTAATTATTTTTAGTTAATATATATATATATATTTTATTGACTTATTTATCTACTTATATGTATTGACTACAATTTATAACTTTTATTTTTTTAATTTATTTTTGTACTGTTTACTAATAACATAACACTGACTAACTTAATTATTAGTTTATTGATTTATTACATATTTCTCTCAGTCTAGGCTCTGCTCGTACTAACACACTGTTTCCCACTCCTTAATTTCCGTTTCTCTAGTGGTCCAGACCTTTCCGAAATGTTCCTAATTCTTTCATGAAGTTAGCTCTTTTTTATCCCCTAGATGTTTGGGCAGGCATTTGTTCCTATGTTGGAAGTAGTAATTTCCCATTCCCATCCATTTTTCCTCTCCACAGTATGTTTATAATGTTCATAATGTAATATAAGTATTATATGTAATTTTTTTGTAATGAGCTATTGATACTGTCACCTGATAGAATATGATTTCTACGTCAGTGTTATAGATATCGGCGTTTTTAAAAATATATTCCCCGGCCTTAAGCAAGTCATTTTTGAAAAAAAAAACACTGATTCGTTAATCCACAGACGAGTAATGGTAAAATTCTAGATTAATAGAGAAACACCAAGAATCACGAAGGTGAGATTTGGTTATTATTCGTACAATTCTTTTTTTATCTAAAAGTATGGAGCTATAAGATTATTTCCCCAGAATATTATGCATATCTCAGGCGGGAATGAACATTCGCGAAATATACATATTTGAGCAATATGAAGGCTGACTGAACGAAAGAATTCTGAACGTAGCACCAATGAACTTAATTTTGTGTTCACTTCATACAAATGGACGTTCGATATGAGTTTGACTGAATTGGTTTACCAAAACTGTGAAGGTATTTTTTCAATAAATGTGTTCATCAAAACAGATCTTCATGAAAGATCATATTTACTTCTTCGAAAATACTATAAGTATTTTTGGTGTAATTGGAAGTCAAACATTGCCGCCTGCTTCGAATTCCCGTGCTTCCTGAATATTCTCGTAATTTGAGAAGTGTTTGGGAGGCAATTGAACGCTACGTAAGTTAGAATCTGTGTATTATTTCTTATTTATTTACTTGCTCAGGCATGCATGTTTTCTTCCACGAGGACAGCAACACTGATTATTTGTGGACATATGAGACGGATGTAGGTGTCAATAATGATGCGGCTTTGAACATAGAAATGGAAATGTTTCATCCGTATTACCATATTTTAACAATAAATTTACTAAACACCTGCGTCCCTTAGAACTTATTAAATTTGAAGAACGCTAGTGAATACGGAGAATACCAGAACTGTATGAGTGTTGTTAGAGAACAGTTTTATGCGTGTTCGAATTACTTTTACACATTTTTAAGCGTGCAAATACCGATACTAATCAATTGATATCAATATTCTTATTAAACTTAAATAACACCTTATTCACATAAATACTAAAAAGACAGTCACCTTTTTAATGTTTATAAAGATTCGCTCTAAGATAAATAGATCAATTGCCGAAATAGGATTGGACACATCAGCCGAGTTTGTGAAGTTTTAAACTATTATTTAAAAATTAGGAATCAACAATATGTGGAAGTGTTAATAATCAAATCGGGCAGAAGAATCAAATGTAGAATGATCTTATAAGTGAGTATCTCTCTCTCTCTCTCTCTCTCTCTCTCTCTCTCTCTCTCTCTCTCTCTCTCTCTCTCTGTCTCTCTCTCTCTATATATATATATATATATTTATATATATATATATATATATCTTTCTAATATATATATATATATATATATATATATATATATATATAAAAGTCATTATTAGTTACACTATTTATAACTCAAGAACAGCTGTACCGATTTGTGTGAAGGGTGGTGAGCAGGAGCTTAGAGCCAGGAGACGGACATAGGATGCTGTTCATCCGATCGAGCAGCGTTCCTGTGTGAAAACGCACCTTTTTGCACGTTTCGCACGTTTTCGCGCGTTTTCACGCGTTTTCGTATGTTTTCGTGCCAAAGTTTTCTGTGCAGAAACGTTCTGCAGCGGAGAACAAGCAAGCACTCAAGCATAGATACAAATGAAGCTAATAAAAGCGTGTTAAAAAGTGAAGTATAATTAACAATGCCGCAACCAAGACAGTCAAATCTTTCCAAACAAAGTCGTAATGCAAGAAGGATATGAAACATTGCTAATGAAAGGACTGAATAAGAACACGAAATTGCACGTGAAGAGCGCCTGGTTAGTATGAAACAAAACTTCGTGCTTCTCAATCTGAGCAACGTGGTGGCCCGTGAAACGGCTCGGTTGGCAATGCAAAATCGTCGACCAGACACCGAAAGCACCAACAGATGAAGCCACAGCATCAATTGAATTTTTAAATTCCTTGGATTGTGCCTGGCGTACCACCGCGTTACGCCTTAGATGGCTCCATCGTAATCATGCTTGAAACATAAACCATCCAAAACTGTGCAACGGCACGCGATTGGTGGTTTAGAAAATTGATGAACAATGTAATTTACGCGACGATACGCAGAGAGGAAAATTCGAAGGTGAGGAAGTTCTCATTCCGAATCGATTATCCCAACCGATGCTGAGCGTTTCCAAGATTTAAAAGACACCAATTTCGATCCGTCTTCATTATCACGATATCAACAAATCACAAGGCAATCCTTGAAAGTTTGTAGTTTGAATCTAGAATATCCATGTTTCCCATAGTCAATTATATATGTATGTTCACGGGTCGGAAGATCATCAGCGTTGTTTGTTTGGCGCCTAATAATAAAACAAAAATGTCGTGTATCTAAGGTATTTAACTGAAAGAGTGCAACCTGTGCACCAAAATACAGAAACAATAATAAGTGATTAATCTACTTAATTTTTTATTTGTATTTTCTAATAAACAATTAACATAATAAATTTCAAGCTGCTTATTTATTACCTTTAACCTTCAGTCCCTATGATTACAGCTTTGTAATATTTCTCTCTTAAACAAAAAATCAATTCCAAAAGAACGCTCAGCTACGTAATAGATTTTTTAATCATCCATTTAATATAAGGCGTTTTTAGTTCTTCTTTTGTTTAGGTGAAAAACGAAAATCTGCAATTGCTTTATTATCACAGGTGCAACAAGGATAGTACAGTTTCTCATAGTGAGTGCAACGCGAGAAAAGATGGGACTGATGTACATTTCTCAAAGCATCACAAAACTAGTGAATTGCTACAACATTACCTCTCGCATTATTTATAAGTTTACAATTTTCGAAAATTCAGAAAGTTCAAGAAAATGAGATTCGCGCCATTCATTTATGCATCCCTTCATAGAATAAAATTAAAGAAAAATATGGAGCGGTTTGAAAATAATGTTTTTCAGAAATTGGATAAAATTTCAAGCACAAATCTCATAAAAACTACTCGTTTTTTTCAAAATTATACCTGACCTTTTTGAAGAACATAGGTTTACAGCAGACCCTAAGGGAAAAATCACTATCTTCAATTTTGTAGTTTGGAAATGTTATCTTTTGCAATTTTTGAAAATACGGAGAGTTTTGTCGACAATGCTCCATATATTTTACTTCTTCATACCTAAGAAGAAATTTAAGGAAAATATTAGGTAGTTTTTGAAAAAGTTATTCAAAAAATAAATTGCCTACATTTCGCGCTAACAGCAGACTTCAAAAGGGGAAAAAATATCTATTTTTATATTATACGTGTAGGAAGAATCCCCCAAAATTGCACTTTTGCAATTTTCGAAAAATCTAAGTTTCAAAGAACAAGAGCGTTCTTTAGCATTCTTTACGCTATCCGAGGACAAAATTAAACACAAAATGTGAATTTACAGTCATTTATTAGAACATTTTGAAAATATTTTGAGGCTTCATGTTAATTATCCTTAAATAAAAAATATCCCGTTGAAACTCACAAACTTTGATTCGTTTACATTGTTTTCAGATGTATGATTTGTCGAAAAACGACTAAGACGGTTTCAGCACAAGCGTTGACAGTAAACGGACGGTCAGAATGAACCAAAATCACACAGTCGAAATCGATTTTAGTAGTAAGGACCACCACAAAACCTGGATTCTGGCTTCACCACGGGATGAGGTAATTTGCTAACCTACATAGCCAATAGGGTTGATCCCTTTTTTGTTACCCAGCGCCCGGCAATTTTCCGGCGCACGATTATATAACATTCTTTTACGAAGTAAGTACTAGTAAGTAAAGCAACAACAAAAAACACTGGTGCTGCAGAATGAAACAGACTTTTTCACATTAGCTAGTTTCTAATCTGTTTTTATTTTGAATCAGTTTTTTTAGGTTTTGTCCCTCACGATTACCAGCTGCACCATCTACATATTTTCGAAAAGAAGTTGAACATGTGGACTTATGTCTTTGAGGAATTAAAATTGATATAAGAAAAATCTTTTAATATTATAGTTGGCAGGAAGACGCGAAAAAAATTTTGAATATTTGTAATTTTTGAGAATATTAGGGATTTCAATGAAAGTAAGATCTGCACCGTTATGCCCAGCGTCCATTACCCATTCCGAGGACGTAGTTTAAAAAAACACATTTAGTGCCATTTGTTGAAAATTTTGAAAAAATGTCGAGAGGCTTCATCGTAAATTACCCCCCCAAAACTAAAATATCGATTTCAAATTTCAGGAGTTCACGATATAAAACAGAACGATTAGGAAAACCAATTTTGGAAAATCGTCTAGACGGTTTTATGTGCTAGGGTTGTGTACAGACGGACGGATGTACGGAGAGACAGACACGTTTTTGCCGTAAATCGATTTTCGATGTCAGAACACACAAAACACGGATTCTGGCTACGTGCTGGTAGAGTCACTGCCTTTATGATTGAAACTGGATTTATCAACTTTTTCGTTACCAGTGCCCGACAATAAGAGTTTTTGTGTCGAAAATTCCTGCGTTTCGGCGAACGATTACAATATTTTCATTTAACACAACGTGAAGTTAACTAATTTGCCTGTGGTGACCATACCGTTGGCAGTTTTACACTGTACAGGGATAAATCTGTTTGTTTTTGGTTGAGCTTTTATAACGCAATAAAAAATTTTATCAAGATTTAAAATGTTTTGGCTTAGGTGAGTTATTTAGATCGACTGCACAAATTTGTAGATGTTGTCTTGATCTATCGTAGATGCGATAAAATTCATTAAAAATGTCAAGTTCACTTAGGACACGGGAATATCTTTAAACTTACTTGAAATTTTGATTTTCCAGGATCTTGATATGTATGAATTTATATTAAATTTTCACAGAATTGTCTAAAATTTCTATGATCATCAATGTTAGTGAAGTAAATTTGGATTTCATTGTATTTTGTTGAATATTCATTTTTAAACACCTTTGCAATTCTTGCATTAATAATTGATAGTTCTTACCAATCACTGTGATGGAGAATTTTAATTGAGCAGTAGAAGATGGAGTACTTGTTTCTGGTATTGTTGATAGAACTTCTATCTTGAGTAAGTTGGAATATTTATATGGTGAAGTAGGTCTGGAACGTTTGGTTGGATTTCTGCAGGATCTGGAGGATGTTGACGTCGTATATTGTTGATTATCTGAGGACTAGTTGGGTTGATCATTTGCATTTACTAAGAATCTTGATAAGACAGAAGTTGTAGTGTTTGGTGTAGCCATTTGTTGAGGTTGAGACTGTTTGAGGATCGATAGATTGAAGAGATTAAAGGGAGGTTGAAGAGGTTGAAGATGTTGAAAGTCCATACTTTGTGCTGGTTGGACTGGTTTGCATTATTTTTGTTTGAGTTGATTTATTTGGAAACATAACAATTTTTCGCTTCTTTAAACAGTTCTTTTTCTTTAAAAATTTCTAGTGATGTTTTCAATTTTGACAAAATGTCGTCTGGAAGAATTTCCACGGCTTGGAGCGAGCGACCAGATCCTTTCAAGGTCTGGCCCCTTTGCACGTGAGCCCGCGCTCTGGTGAATTTCTATCACAGTCCTTAATTTTATATAATCTGACGCACTATCTTCGCTAATGTATTTCTTACGTGGTAAGCCAAGTTAAAAGACAAAACAAAACTGAAATAGAAAACTTTTTCATTGTATGTTTCTATTTCAGTACACGTTCTTGAAGGGGAAATATATTATTCCTCGTAGATGAAAAATAGTATATTTCTGTGTCATGCTTTCCCGTGAATTTATAAAAATGCTCATAATTTAAAGTTCTAAATTATCTCAACATGGTATAGTTATTTTTCATGATGGACGAATTACCTTTTCAAGCTTCTAATTGTCGAAATAGGCAATTCTCCTCTCCGTCAGCTGAACAATTGTGGTGGTTCAGATCGCAGCAGCAGTGAAAGGAGAACTTCCCCTAGCGAGGCTTTGCTCTGGGGCCGATTTTTCAACGGTGATTTGATTGGTCGATCTCTTGTACGCAAGTGTGTTCAGAAACTTTGTAAATTCTGACATTATACCATTTACGCTGGGATTCTGCAATTCGTTAACTTTTAGAATTGCTGTTTGTCTTTCTTGACGTTCTCGTATGCTTCTTTTTTTTTTTTTTTTTTTTTTTTTTTAATTTGTTGCGTCAAACTTGCCCAACGCGTCTCAAGCCTTAAGGGCGTTGAGCGCTGCACTCGGGTAATCCTCCATTAATGTGCTTTTACTTTTAATAATTGTCAAGTCTCGTCACGTCGCAGTCGGTCAGTCCCTTTTTATCCCTTGCCAGGGCTCGACGCCGTTAGATCGGGGTTTCCCGGGCCCGTCACCCAACCACGAACCCGCGAGTCTCAAAATGCGCCCTTCTGACTTCACGGGCGTAGTAACGCATTCGCTTCCTCTCCTTTTTAAAAAACAATGTAACCGACTATGAGCGATTACAATATATATATACACATCATACAAACAATAATATACAAACTAACAATATTTAGTCGTCATCACTATTTTCTTTGATTACAGGTTCAATATTTTCAGCAATAAAATTGAATTTACAATTCACGAACGAGAATCCCGACATATACCTTGCATGAGACAAATAGTACATTATAGTCGCAACGGTAGACAGCAACCAAGGGTTTTTCAAACCATTTGGGCAATCACATATGTACTGCAGAATACTTCAATCCGGGGTGAAACCTGTTTGCATTCAATATACTTTATACCGTTTGCGATTGCTTTGTCTTGACTGGATTTTTCTTTAAATCATTTTTCTACGTTTATAGATTAGTATTAAGATTAATCCGTCATTATCCCATAATTTTATAAAGGTAAGACACGATTGAGCTAGCTGGTACGTTCCTGTGAAAAAATTACTAATTCTTTTCAGCAACTCTGGAAGTCAAAATGTTGAAGAAGAAACTTCTTTAAAATGGTACTTTTGTTGCCCCAACTATCAACATCTACTGTAAGAGTATTGCGGATTTTTTCTAGCTTTCCCTTATGATTTACAGTTTCTTCCAAATCTTTTGTCAAATTTAAGCCGTTTCCCATACAAGGTTGATTAAACACGCTATTTTAACGAAAGTTCCTACATAAGGTAATAGTTTATTATCTAGCCGATTCTGTAAAAATTTATCTTATCCAAATAATGCCGTAAACAGTTTTACAACCTATCGTGGGTTTTGTAATGAGTCGAGATTCGTTTGATTCTTCCCAGTCAACTGATTTCTTTTATTTTCAGTGTCGACATAAATAAAAGAAAACCACTAGAAACATTTGTTGTATGTCCTTAAATCGATCGAGAATAAAACATATCATATTTTCAAAATTTTTTATACGGTTAAAATACATATGCTTAAGTATCTAGCATCTTTTTGAGTTCTAAATATGGGCACCATTTCTACAATATATCCGTCAAGTGCAAATCGTAAACGGTTTGCGTAAAGGGCTTTTTCTGTCCGTAAAACGATTTTCTCAAAGTTTTTTCACATTTTTCATGCTTTATGTATTACCGTCCATTATAAGCACTAATGGATCTTCAAATTATGCAGACTTTCTCGTAGGTAAAAAGATCTTCTTTACAAGCATCGACCCAAAATCGTATGGTAAAAAATTTTCTAAATGAACAGATTCGTAGAAAAGCGATACAATTTGATTGGTTTTAAACCATATGTAATGATCCGGGATGCAAAAAAAACATTATAAACATTTTTTAGTAATGGTGCCATGGGGAGAGCGCCGTCAAGTGTTTTTTAAGCATGACGAACGGCGAAAAATTTTATTTAAATTGAAAGAATATTCGTGTACGAGTCAAAAAGATACAACAAATATGGACATTTCGAAGTGATTTAATTTCTAAAACATTTAGTTGGTATAAGTAGTAGAGGGAATTGGAATAGAAAGTATAAACAGCGTAAGGAGAACCGTCGACTGTTTTTTTGAAGCGCTGAAAAAGGGCGAGGGGCGTCAGAGAAGTTAGCCGTCGTAAGGCCGGACGGAGAGCGTGGGAGGCGCAGTGAATCCTAATATACAGTTTTGTCAGAGGCATAGTGCTACGTTATTCGTGAGAAAATGGATGGAATTGGAATGTGGTCCAGGTTTGTGAAAAAGATGGGGCCTTGAGTGCACAGCAGCTAGTTCAAACAGGAAGTGATAAACTTTTTTACATTTTTTGTTTTGTGTAAATAAGTTTAAAATACATTGTAGGACAAAATTGTGAGATTGTGGTTGGAAGCAACGTTAAATGGATCCCAAAAATGAGTAATAGTATAGTAACTTTCTGAAGGTCCACAATAATAAATTAATGAAAGTAATTCAAAATATTTAGTATTAATGCAGTGTCTTTCTTTAAAAAAATATTTATGATAGTTGTATTTTATTGCTTAAAGTAATCATTTAATAATTACAAGAAATAAACGCAGTTGTCGTTATTCAACTATGGAAAAAAATTTAGATTGTTATTTTTAATTAATGAAAATTGTCCTACAATAATAATAGTGTTATTTAGGTTTCCCGTATAGCCCGTTCTGCATACCCCCGGATATAAATTCGTGACGTGGCTTCCCATTATTACGACGAGCTAGTAAAACCAATAATGGTGTCAAGATCTTGGGGAGAGATTGGTGGAAATATAAAATTTTTTTTGTTGGGTAGGAGATAAGGATAATAGGAACCAGCACATAACTGATGCTGAGACATTATTGGAGGTCCGTTTTTAGTTGTGTATAAAACACATATTAATGATTTCAACAATACTAAGACATTTCTATCATTTTTATCACTTTTGACAAATTACATATTTTATAAGCATATAAAACGTTGTATTAAGACACAGAAATCGTAAAAAGCATTAAAATTATGCGTTAAATGTAGCATAAAACTATTATTTTCTAAAATTTTTAAAAAAAGAAACTGTTTTCGCTGAAGTACTTATCATATGGATATTTACTCCCTTTCGAAATAATTTTTCACATTAAAAAGTGGGAAAAATATAGTCAAACTAATGCGATTATCCGTGAACCTTCTATTGTATTTAATTCTCAAATTCTCTTGTCCCACTTCACTTATAAAATACTTCGAAATTCAATGTGGTATAGTCGATTGTTTAACTTCAGGTTAAAGAAAAATAAAATATATAGAATAACTCAAAATGCGTTTCAAAAAATTTTAAAGAATTTAGTATGTTTTTCATGAAATAATAGAGCATCTTTTGTTCTAAATATTGCAAATTTTACATTTCGACAATTACAAGAGATACGATTAACTTTAATGATAAAGCATTATTTAAACATTTTGAAAATTAATACCATTTCAAAACGTCATTGTCAAAACGTACTTGTTTCTAGTTCTTGTATTATTCATAGAAAAATTAAAATGCGGCACATCATTTGTCAAATTTTCCTAAATTTGTGCGATTCAACGTGGAATGAACGCTGATACTTGTACCGTGATATTAACTTAGAGATTTGTTTTTAACCTATTTGTCAAACTGATATTAGACTGTTATTAACCTATTAGTCAAAGAATACAATATTAATTTATTACTCCAAAGAAATTTATTAATGTTGTCGTTTATCAATAAATATTGTTAAAAGTGAATTATAGTTGTCAACCATCAAGATTAAAAATTGAAAATAAAGAGATCCCAAAGAGCTCAATCAAACAAAACCGAGGTCAAAAATTTAAAAACATACGATCTAATTTCAAATTACTATTCTATAATTTAAACTACTAATAATATAGTAACAATCTAAGATCCGATGAACAATTTAAATGCAAAGAACAAAACATAACAAGGAATAGCATGAGTAGGAGATGGAAAACAGAAGAAGCGGTGTGCGCACTAATAATTTTTAAAAATTAAAGAAGACGGACAAAATCCCGATTTGGACAGTACAATCAATAGCATTCTTTTTAGGGGAACATTTAAAAAGTTACCCAACAAACCCAGGGGGTTTTAAAAAGTTTGAGGATTTTGAAGTACACTTTGGATATTCAAATTTACACCATTGTTATCTAAAAAAGGTAAAAAAGGGCTTTTTTTTCCCAAAAATTAAAGAACGCGTAACGATTGAAATGATTTTGGTTTAAAAAAGAAACCCCAAAAAAATTATGCCTCGAAACCCAAAAAATATCAGGAGCTGCAGTAGATTAAAATTGTTGTATTTGGAATTTTGAGAAAACAATGAGGGTCGGCGCGTCACAACTACGTCAAGCCCCGGGGCGACGAAAAAAAAATTTTTGGCGTTAATAAACATTGGGAAATCAAAAAAATATAATAAATAAATTGATAATTAAAAGTAGTAAAAAAGAAAAACCGGGAAAAGGGGAAAATTAAGTAAAACGGGATTTTTTTTGGAAAAGACCCCCCAAGAGGGTAAATGTTAAAAAAAAGTTAAACACAACCAACAATGCCCGGGGAGGATGATGGGGGAGCCGAAGTAACGGGGAACAACGCCCCAAAAAAAGAAAAAATTTTTAGTATAATTTAAAACAGGGTGAACATGAATGGATATAGTAAGGCAATGATTTTTGAAATAAAATTTAAAGAAAATATTTTTGTGCCAGTATATTCAATAATGGGACTTTTTGGAGGTATTTTAGATAGACAGATTCGTTACTGTTCAAATAAAAAATGGATATAGGGAATGAAAGGAACTAAAAGATAGTAGTTGAAATTGTTGGTAATGTGGGGTGATGGAAAAAGTGGGAGGATGTTGGAGGATGCGTAAAAACAGCGAGGAGGGCGCGAACAATTTTGCGGTTTAAATTTTCGGCAAAGGAATTTCGTTTTTTTTTTTTTTGTTATAAAATTTCACTTTTTAAAGGGGGAAAAAAGATTAAAAACTTTTACAAGATCAAGTTCTTTTTAACAAAAATAGATTAATAGATATACACAGAATGCGCATTCGGTGTGAATAGTATTTTTAAAATTATTGAATAAAATTTTGTGTCATGTAATTTAATTATTATATCGTTGATGGTTTTTTTTTATTTTGTTTTTTCGTTAATTTTATGAGTCATGGGGAGTAACCCCCCATTTTTATATATTTCAACTGAAATAAAAACCCGGAATTAAAGAAAATAAATAACGGCGAACATCCTTGGTTCGACATTAAATTAAACGAACGTAGTTTTTGTTAGGGCTAGTTAAGCCTCCCCATTTTTGGAATAATTGTTAGATCCTTGGTCAACAATCCCCAAAATTTTTTGTGGAAAAATACGGAGGTTCGGGTAGAGCAGCTAGTCAAAAGGGGGAAAGGGGGTGGCGAGTAAAAAGGGGCAATTGATAAGGCGGGTTTGGTTATTATTTGGCGTTTAACGCCGGGCGGTTATAAAGATTTATTGATCTAGAGCAGGAGTGGTTCATTTTGTTGGTGCCCCTGGGGGGCGTTTGTTTTTTATTGGGGGAGGGTTTCTTTAAATATAAAGGAATTTTTCCGTTCCCTTTGAGATAAATATTTTTAAAACGCATGCGGGGGGACGTTTGTTTTAAAAATTTTTTCTGTTAGATGGGCCCAAACATAATTTTGGTTCACCACGAGCTAAAAGATTTTTCTTCTAAATTTGCTTTTGAATTTATCAAATTTTCGTTATGGGCCCGGCAGAGTTTTTTTCCCTTTTTTCCCTAAAAAATTACAAAAATTTTTCTCCTGCTGCGGTAGTCAAAATACGTAATTGGGGGAAAAAGCACCTGAAAACCCCTTTAGTTACACCCGTTGACAACCAAAATATTAGCATGCCCACAAACAAGCTCGCCCACCCCTAAAATTAGTAAACTTCTTTTACCATAAAGTCTGTAATCCATCACTAGTGTTTCATTTTTGGGATTTTAAAACATTTAAATTTTATTTCGTAATCTCCCATCACAGTTGTAGAACCGAAATTTATTTTTTATTTTTTTTACGTAAAAAAAACATTTAAAAAATCTATGAGTGCTAGGGAAAAAAAAGGGGTTTGTGTGAAATTTTAAAAATTCTGTGACCCCTACACTAAGTCATATACTACTTAAATTTTGGGAAAAGGGAGAAAAAAAAAAAAACTCCCATGAATAAAATCTTTTTTCGGATAAATAAGCAAAAAATTTTTTGAATTTTAAAGGGAAAAAAAAAAAAAACTCCATTAATAAAATCAATTTTAAAGGATAAATAAGCAATAAATTTTGGCTTTTATTCCTGCCGTGACAACATAGAAACGATAATTTGAATAATAGTATTTCCACTAAATTCTAGAAGAACGAAAATGAATGTCCAGAATGAATGTACCATTTATGCCCAAAGCGAAAAAAGGGGGGCCATCTCAGCATTTGCTCAATGACGGGAAAGGGACGAAAAACCTGATCGAGATTAAACGGAAGCTGTGTAAATGTTTTACAGGTTGTTTATACTCATTTATACATAAATCAAAAAATTTTCATTTGTATCAGTGTTAAAAAATTTAAAGTTATCTTGTGATCTCAGTTGTTCTAATTTTATGAAACAGTTATGCAAGGGAAAAAGTTTCATTGGGATTTAAACTTTTTTATTAATTTAATTTTAAAGGGCATCTGGCAATTTGTAAATAATGTACATGTTTGTATGTGAATTTTGTGTAATGAGCTGTTGATACTTTTTGATGAAAATGATTTCTACGTCGAGTGTTATATAATAGGCATTTTTTGAAATATATTCCCCCCCCTTTACAAATCCCTTAAAAAAACCTGATTCGTAAAAAAGACACGGTAATGTAAATTTCCCAGATTAATGAAGAGGCTTAAAGAATCAGGGTGGGAGGTTTTTATTCGAACCGTTTTTTTAATCTGAACGTCTGGGGGGTATAAGATTATTTCCCCCGAATATTTTCCATATCTCAGACGGAAAAGAAATTCCAAAAAATACACAAGAGCAGAGAAGGCTATGAATTGGAAGAATTCGAAAGGGAGCATAATGAGCTTAATTTTTTTCAATTCATTTAAAAGGACGTTTCCTTTTGGTTTACTAATTGAGACCTAAAAATTTTTTGCCTTAACATCAGTCAATTGTACACTGTTATTTCAATGGAGAACAAATTTTTTATTTTAAATGGAAAAAGCATTAAAACCGTTTTTTTTTGTTTCTATTAATTTTTTTTTCGGAACAATTTGAACCATCTGATATTTATTTACTGTTTTTTTAAAAGGGTTTCGTATCATGCAAAAAAACGGTTTTTTCCCTTTCGAAACGTCGAATTTTCGTTTACGTAAAATGGGAAAGAAAGGCCAAAAAGTCCTTTGGGGAAATCCATCAACGGGGAAGGAGTCGGAAAAGGGGCTCGTAATTTTCCCTCATTCCAGTAGGGTTTCAACCCCCTGAGATCGTTGTTTAAAGAACTAAAAACTAGGGCAATACCAGAAATTTCCCTAAAGGTAATTTGGGAAAATAAAATGTCATGATCAATGACGTCAAAAACTTTGGGAGATCTAAAATAATCCCAAAAGGTGTCGTTTGATCCCAAAGATGAGGGGACATCTTTAAGAAAAAAAATATAGCTGTTTTCCCTTGATTTTGATTTTCTAAATCCATGTTTGGGAATCTGAAAGCGCGTCGTGTTTAGTGAGAAAGGTTTCCCTTCGAGTAAAAAATCCTTTTAGAAAAAAACGTACGGGAAAAGGGCCGATAATTTTAATTTCATTTTTTTTGTCTTTTTTGAAAAACCATTTGCTGTTTGAAAATATCTGGGAAAAGTTGCAGTGCTAAAAATGCATTAAATATGAGTTACGGGGGTATAATGGCATACGCCAAAATCTTTAACAAAGAATGGGGAAATTTATCTAAACCAGAATATTTATTTTTAGTTTACCGATTATTTTGGGGGAAATTTTATAGGAAGAAGTTTGGAAAAAAATTGTTCTAAAATTTGGGGGAATGTCTGTTTTTGAAATTTTTTGCCTGAAGACTTTGTGAGATCGGCCCAATTCTCGAAAAATATTGTTTAAAAGTTTTTACGTTGCCGGGTCTTCATTTTTATCGTTATATTTTAAAACAACATTCTCTACGGTTTTTTTTAGTTGATTTGGGTATTTTTATTATATATTCCCTTGTTTTTTTTTTATTATTTGGTGCAAAAATCCCATGTTTTTCATGTTTTGGGCCCAAATTTTACTTTTTAAAATTTTGTATTTTTAAAGTAGATAAGGGAAAACTTAGATACGTCATGACGTTTAGAAATGAAAAAAAGAATTCCTTTTTTACAAGATGCTCTAATCTGTTTATCAAAATTTCTTTTCCGTGAAAATATTTAATTTTCGTTTTTTAAGGGAAAGCAAGGGAAAAAAAATGTAAAAGTTGAAAAAATTATTTTGTCGTTTTTATCAAAGTATTTTAAAAAACTTCCCCTGACTCCCATCAAGTAATCAATGAATAATTTAATTTTTCTTTTATAAACAATCAGCAACGTGTATTATTTGTGTCAGTGATCGCATCATAATGGTAAAAATTTTTCATCTGGGCACTGTATCCTAAACTTTGTTTCAGCTTCATATCATAGTAGTTTTTTTTTAAATTTTAATTTTATCAATTCCTTCATCGAAAGTTGTGTGATCCGTGAAGGTACATTTTAAATTTTAAATTGAAGGGGGAAATTTAAATTTAAAATTTAGGCTTT
>CAXIVR010001643.1:0-15491 GCA_964035755.1 Teleogryllus oceanicus
AATCTCACTTTGTCCTTTGGGATTGTAATTAACCGATGAGTGGGCATGCAAATGCCTGAATAACCCTACAAGTATTTTGGAGCCCTCTGTACTTTTGGTATAATAATAATCTTTCAAGGAATGATTTATTCTTATTGCTGGCAACATATCTTTCAACTGCTTTTGGTCTTTTTCAAAAAATTTCATCACAAAGGAAATGTGGTGTGGCATGGAACCACTGAGCCACTGTGTGCTTCCTTTTATTACTTTTCTTTTCCACATAATTTACAGCTGTTGATGAACCAGATACCAGTGAGAGGCTTCTCATTTAATTATATGCCATGATATGTGTTACTAATGTTCTTTAATTGACAGTGAAATACTACCAATTTGTGCATTTATATTAGTTTACTTTTTCACATAGTGTTTCTTTATGTTTCTGTTTTAAAAAAAACTTGATAACAGTTAACTAATATGTAACTGTTAAATAACTGTAGTTAACTGTTTCTAAGTTGAGTATTACACTTTTTATTATTATTATTATTATTATTATTATTATTATTATTATTATTATTATATTTATATTAGAGTAAAATATTTACTTTATAATACAGTAGAATCTGTCTAAACCTGTATAAGCCAGAAACCTGCCTAAATCGGAAAATTTCTCCGGCCCGCAAAGTTAAATGGCATTTTACACAGTATAAAACGGAATCTCTTCAACACGCAAACGGAACGGTTTTTCATGTTCTGCAGGGGAAAATGTCTTTATAAAACGAAATTCTTATGAATTTAATGTAATTAGCAGAGACGCAAGATTTCTTAATGAAACGAATGCATCTGCAAGCTAGTTTTAAATTCGCTATCCCTGTGACGCGATTTAGTCGTGGCAGGCGGACATTGAAGAAGACTGGCTTCAGCTATCAGCATACAATCGAACGTGGGGGCGCTTGTCTATCAAGGCATAGGTCTTAGGGAAATCCCATCTCTCCTGACTCTCTGAGCGTGGGAAGGAGTATGGCATTGCTTCTATTCACACGTGTCCCTGCTCTGCGTTGAAAAGCAAAACCTCTCGATCAGATACGCATTGCGCTAGGCCATGCGAGTGTATCAGAAAGACATAGTACTGGGTTGTGACGCATTGTGCATAGAAAATGATTGCAATTAGTCCGAATACAGCCAGGAAGGTGTGTATTTTTGAACTAAAATAAGCTGTCAATGAAGTGTTTAATATTAATTTATTGATGATTCCTTCGATTAACACGTTATATGATAATGTATTTTGAAAAATATAATGAAGTCGTGTAATTTACTGCTTTCAGGGCAGAAACATCAAAAGCAGATCATAAATGGAAACCTTGCATAAAAAGGAAACCTTCTAAACTGGTAACTTACCTAAATTGCTACTCGTTAATATTATTTGCAGCAAGTACCATTAAAAATGATATTAAAATCGATGATATCCGCAAAAAGTGCATTGAAAATGACGGGAAAAGATAAAAAATGAGTTATTAGTCAAAATCAACAAAAAATGCTAAAGAATGACCTATAGAAATGGATCATTTCCTTTTGTCATAACATAATTTGAATTTCTGTGCCAAATGGCATTGTTCTAAAGTGAAAAGAAAAACAAATGTCATTTCATTAAAATATGCCCTCTATGTTGACAAATTGTGTATAGGGAATTTCATGAGAGGTAAAAGTTTAGATTAGATTTGTTTACTTCATGAGTATGGATAGTTTACTGTCACCGATTGTGTCATGTGATGTCAGTTTGCATTCTTCTATTAGTCTCGCTGGTTGGTTGAAGTTCATAAATATTTTCTCTGATTTGATGTAGTTTCGTTGGTGTTGACTGTAATAATTTTATGTTCCACTTTTCTTTTCTTTTATGTTTATACATTTTGATAGCATCATTGTGGGACCTTGAATGGTTTTGTTCATTTAGCAGTGAAGCTGCTGCTTTTGCAGCATGGTCAGCTATTTCATGACCTGGAATATTTAATCTTACGTGGGAAGAAATTCACACATATGTCACTGTTCATCCAGATGAAATTACTTGTGAGTCCATGGAGATAATGTCCAGGCGGATAGGTTCCTTACTATTTTTATTTTGTAGGGATTCAATAGACCTTCTTGAGTCACTAAAAATGGTGAAGTGTGAGTGGCTTGATTATAAAATTTCAATTAATGCAGATCTAATTGCAAGAACTTTGCTGTAGAAAACTGTAGACATGTCAGGTAATCTGTATGTTTTTGTTTCAACTGGAAATACAACTGCCTATCCAATTCCATGCAGTAGTTACAAGTCATCTATATGTATGTGAATACTGTCTTCATATCTGTTAAGTATTTCATAGAAAAGTTTGGTATATAATTGGTTTAGTTGTTTTTTGAGATATCTGGTAGCAATATGTCTGTTGTTGGTATTTTGTTGAGTTCTAAGGGTTCATTGGGGAGTTTAAATTGATATATTGGGAGGGGAAGGGTAGATTCTTGTTAGTCTGTTATGGTTTTGGAGAGTTATGGCCCTAGGGTAGGATGGTTGTTTGTTGAATTCATTAAAGTATTTATGATCGAACAGGATTTTGGCCATTGGATTATTTGTGTTTGAGGCCACTTTGAAGGCATAAGAAATAAACAGTTTTCCTCTTCTGAAGCTTAATGGTTCTTCTCCTGATTCAGCTAGAATACTGTTGATGGAGCTTGTACAGAAAGCACCAATGGCCCATCTAAGGCTGGGATTACATTTAATTTATCCAGTATATTGTCTTTTGTAGAAGAGTACATAACTGAGCTATAATCTATTTTAGATCTTGTAATGGCTCAATAAGTATTAAGTATTACCTCCTTATTGGCTCCCCAGTTAAATGATGAGATCATTTTAGTGATATTCTATCTCTTGAGACATTCAGTCCCAGCTTTAACCCGTGCTTTAATCCATCCACAAGATTCTTAGCAAGTTCTCTAATATGATGATATTTCTAATTTTCATAATAATGATGACATTACAACCACATATATATGTAAGAGAACATGCAAGTATAATATAATAATAAATTGCTTCTGTTAGTGCTTAGCGTTACTTTAATATAACATCAAAATATAAATGAATACTAGTCACATTCTAATAATAACTGATTCTTAATTCAAAGACAGGAGTGATTTGTATTATCTTCTTATAAGTTACTGCAGAAAATCAGATCAATATCAGGAATATTTTTGCAATTATACTTACTCTTCATCATCATACCTGAGAATTTTACCACTGAAATCTCACGTGAAAAATAATGGTGCTTTGATGCTAAGAATCAACTGATATCCGCTAACACATCTAACAGACTGAAAATATAAACCTTCTAGAATGCAAAAGGGTTTCCAATTAAGGTATGCACAACAATGAAGCAAAATACCATGAACTACAATGTTTGCTGCTTGTTAGATTTATGTAGCGCTGGACACGAATGGATTAATATGAGTTTTCCATATAAGTTTCTCATCAAAGTTTAAATCCAAAATTTCCACACTGATAGTAATCCTGAATTCATTATCGAATTTCAGATTAAACATTCTAGTGGGTTTATTGGTTTTATTAAAAATAATGTATTCAGATTGGGTTTTTGATATTATGAATCCAGAGGTGTTGGTCCAATCATTTATCTTAGTTATTGTTTATTGTAATTTTTGAGTTATTATTTTGAGTTGTTACAAGGTTTTCCCCACTACATGTAATGATGATGTCATCAGTGTACAGAAATATTTTACTAGGAGGGAATATAAAATTTGTAACTCCATTGATTGCAATCATAAATAGGGTTACACTTAATACAGATCCTTGAAGTATTACATTGTGGATCAATATCTCATTTCATAAACATACATTGATTCACACTTTAATTCTGGGGTTGCTCATGAAGTTCACTTCTCCCCACAGCATGTCACACACAGTTTTTAACTGTTTATGATGTAAAATAAATAAATAAATAAGTCACTGATGAATTTCAGTAGTTTACCATTGATGCCCAGTTTTTTAAGTATCATAAATACATGTTCTCTCCATGTCATGTCATAAGCTTTTTGTACTCATATGTCCAGGTATAGAGTTACAAGGTGTTCATTAGTGATGAAAGCATTGCAAAATTTAAATTTCGATATTGCTTAGACGATCAGTTGTATACCGATATTTCATCAATTCACTTTGGTAAGGGTATATTAGATTAGTTTTTTCGAGTTGCCATAATAATCTTTTATTTATAAGTTTTCACACTAACTTTCACATTGTGTTGATGAGCAAAATAGGGTGGTAGTTTTCCAATTTGCTGTTATCCTTACCTTGTTTGGGAATAGGAATCAAAGTTGCAGTTTGCCATATTTTGGGAAAAGAGCCATTGTTCCATATTTCACTATATAGATATGTTAGGTAATTCACTCCTTTATCAGGAAGTTGCTTAAAGAAAATGTTTAAGATGTCACATCCATTTTTTGATTATGTTATTAGATTTTTAATTTCACGGAAATCAAAGGAATTGTCTAATGAAGTATTGTTGTTACTTCTAGACTTATTTATGTCAATTTTTGTGTGTGAAATATTTTATTTAATATCCAGAAATGTATTGCTATAATTACTATCAGAAGAATTTCTTGATAGAGGCCAGTTCTTTTGTGAAATCTTTAATGTCAGTGATAATATTATGATTCTCATCAAATATGGACTTTGGGTTAATAGATTTATAAATACCTCTTATTTTTCTAAGTGTATCCCATAATTTTGTTATAGATGTATGCTGGATCATGTTAGAGATATGTCTGATCCATGATGATCTTCTCTGTTCCTTGAAAGTTTTGCAAATGATGGTTCTACGATTGTTTCAATTCAAATTCATTGACTTTAGGATGATGCTTATATTTATTGAAGGCTCGTTTAGATTCTTTGAGTGCTTTTTAACATTTCTCATTCCACCATTTCTCTTTTGTGTGGTTTACCTGAGAGTAGTTCTTTAATAGGTTCAAGTGGTTTTGGAAGAGTATCGTCATGGTTATCAGGTGTTCTATTTTCTGTTATTGTTTTTTACTTTTAATGGGTTTTATATTACATGTAATAGCAAGTCTTTTGTCATTAACTTTTTTGGTTCCTTCTTATCCTTTGCTCTGAGTTGAGACTGTGCTGGATTTAGAGGTTGTAATGGATAGATGTCGTTTTGAAGTTGGAAGTATAGGAAAGGATGTTTTTTCAGGTGTTTAGAGGTGCACCTCTCCCGAAAATGGGCATGTGCGCCAATGAACGCGATATGTACGCGCAAGCGTACACGGAGTGCGCATGGAGTCATATCTCAAATGTACGGGATGGGCACAAGAGCTTGCCACGATATCCATTTTTGTGTACAAATTGTGTACTTTGGCCCAAATGAATGTACGCTTGAGTGCGAACTGAAATGTACTTGATGTGTTCACGATAGAATCAAAAGGGCGCGTTCACGATAAGCACAACGACGTAACCGTTGCGAAACCAGTGAATTATTTCCCTTGAAAAAAGTTGTAGTGGAAAACTTTCACGATTCCTTCTGAAATGGTCATTAGCTCAACCCATATGAAAATTTTGCACATTTGAATTCAATTAATTATATGATGCTGCTGCTGCTGTGATGATGATATAATAATAATAATAATAATAATAATAATAATAATAATAATAATAATAATAATAATAATATTTTTCTTGAAAAATTAAAACCAGTTATTTTAACAACCTACAAAACATTTTAGTAACAGAACAATGAATGTACTGAGAAATATATTAACAATACTAGTAA
Source organism: Teleogryllus oceanicus (assembly GCA_964035755.1). Classification (NCBI taxonomy): domain Eukaryota; kingdom Metazoa; phylum Arthropoda; class Insecta; order Orthoptera; family Gryllidae; genus Teleogryllus; species Teleogryllus oceanicus. The sequence goes on from CAXIVR010001643.1 coordinate 5,790, forward strand.
GCATTTTATTTCAGAATCCTCTCACATTTGTTTTTAACAAGATTCTCATGAGTACTGTCTAGAGATATACCATCAAGGTGAAAAGCAAACTGTCAGTCAGGGACCGAGGTTACACACTTAACAGACTCAAAATAATACACCTGAGCTTTTCAGGTTTGCACAGAGCAATTATCTTTATTTAAAACATTAACAATTATTGCAGGAGTATTATGAAGGAAGCCTTATTGAACAGGTTTGGATAAGGTAGCTGACTGAGCCACCTGGTATGGAATGGGTTGAGGGGAAGGGAGTATTATTGGTTGCGATTGAGATGGAAGTTGTAGTTGGTCTGGCCCCAACATGGCTGCACAGTGTGATGCATTGTAACCTGCACTGTGAGTTGTACTAAAGTCTGTTCTGTTTGCAATGATTTTGAAGTTGGTTGCACAGCTAGCTGAACTGGTATATCCAAAGGGGCATTGTAGGCAAGTGGACTGCCTGTGGTTGAGCTTGAGATATCAATTGAAGCTGAGGTGTAGATGCAATTGTTACAGAGACCTGAGATGGTGATCCCAAATTCTGCTGCAATTGGATAGAATTTGCTTCTGTTGCACTTAGGGTGAAAATTACATTATTCCTAGATGTATGATCAGTAGGTAAAGAAGATACAGTTTCATATTCTGGACCAATAGATTTACCCATAGGCCGCTCAGGAGCCACATTGACACTAATGTTTGTTATGCGCTGAAATTCTGCTGAGCTAGAGAGCACAGACAAAGTAGGCTGTGGCTGACAGGGTTCTGGCAAGTTGGAATCACAGTAGTGGGTACTGCTGGTATCTCCAATATGTGAACCACTTGTGCCTCTGGTGCATTACTAGGCACAGCAGCTAGTCGTTGAACTAGAGTTTGCTGGATTGACTGAGACAAATCGGCCATTGCAGAACAGCTACCAAGTACAATGGATGGTCGTTGTAGCGCAATGCCTCCAATTGCTGTTATTGACGAACCAACTGATGCTGAATACATGCCAACTTGCGCCGCTGCTGAAGGAAGCGGCGTCCAGCTTCTGTTGGAGCTAAATCTCACAATTTACGAGAAGTTAGGATGTGAATATCAGAGACCCTAAGTCTAGTAATATCTTCATGATCTTTGCTTCTTCCTTGTTCTTCATTATCCTCTTTCTCGTATTCAAAGACATCACCACCACAAGATTTATTATCAGCAGTATCATGGCCTTCCACTGAATTAAGACCTGCTCTTTTCTTCTACCAACGCTTCCATCCGTACTCAGAAGGTTTTCGGTTGCGTTGTGTACGTCACATTTGTTCATTTACTAAACAAATTGTGGATCGACTGCATTCTCTAACCATTCTAATTAATTTGTAACAATTGGCCTTGGAGCCTCCAGATTCGATAAGCATTTCTGTTAAAACACGTCGTGCATCACGCTGACTACGACGTGTAGATGTACGCCAATTTCAAGAAGGCGTGAGTGGGTAAGCGCCATTACGATCAGTGCTCTGTCAGCAACTTTCATTGGAAGCTTTGAAATGGGACACAAAAGTTGCTGAGAGCTTCCCCCAAGATGTTTAATGCGGGCACCCTAATCAGTGCAGACTTGAGCTGTTTATCCAAGAAGTTATTGAAATACATCAAAACACGTAGACAGACTCTTTCACAAAGTTTTAACTGATTGTGCAAATATATCGTTTCTTGTACAAATTCTTCAAACACCAGACTCTTGCATCTCAGAAGACCACGTGGCAGGGGCGTGCCGTGACCAATTCGACTGGGTAAGCTCTGTAAATAGCAAGAGTGCGATTTGGAGCCTGTTTTGGAAGACAAAACGAAAATTCATTCAGTTCTCCACGTTTTACATTAAATAATTATATAAAAAATGCATTATTATCACTATTATTATTATTATTATTATTATTATTATTGCGTTTTCTGGAATAACGCTAATCCTCTCCATACGCGCCCACAATTTTCAGTGAGCCAAAAGTCAATTATCAAACTGTGCCTTTTGAACGCTTCACACGTCAAATACTGGTTCGGAACGTAATGAACACTGCATCCCGTAAAACAGACACTATTATTCGTGCTTATTTGGCAACACTCACGTCTCTTAAGAAGCTTCCTTCAAACTGCCCTCTCTCTCACGACATATCATCTGATCAACGACTATTTTATTTTTATTTATCTATATTATCAGTGGCGTGCGGTGACAATTTTAGTTGGGAAAGCACTTTTCAAGTCCAAAGTATAAAAAGCGTTAAACAATTTATGATATGAATTGTCACAAAATGTGAATATTAACCCGGGAAAGATCGCGTCTTGCAAACGAAGATAACTGTCGCCTGGAGAAAATGGAACCCAGGAAAAATTTCGTTGCGTAAATGCTTTCTACAACATCAAATATAATTCGGTTTTTATGTGACTAACTTAACCTATCTTATCGAGTATTTTATTATTTAAAATTATTAATATACATTTATAAAATCCATCAGTGCATTAAAGAATTGTTTTTCTTTCATAAAATAGAAAATAAGATCATACACTTTCACATATGATAAATGTTGATTTGAAAATGTATGTATACAGTTCAGTAATAATGTTTTTCGCTATTTTTCAAACAATGGATGTGATGTGCATTCTACTGATTTCTTGAACTTTTCACATTCTCTGGATTCTTTGCTGTTTAAATTCCTCGGACTAATTTAATGTTGTGTTAGTTCTCTTTCCTGCAACTTATATTTCTTGTTTTTGCTCTGAATGCAACTATTGTACTATTTTAGGTATCAATTCTCGCGGCAATTCTGGTAGAATTTATCCCATAATAGACCAAGGGCGAATACGATCCAAACTTACGTTTGCAATTCTTGTGAACGGTGATTCCTCGAAATATCAGTAATGTTTTATCCTCCTGACAGTCGATCGTGCCTGTGGTCCGATTAAAATAAGAACCGACTTGAGGGCGGGCTGTGGTGGGGAGCGGCGTTACCACGCCGGGAGGCCGAGCACCTGCTAGAGCGGCTGGGGGAGGAGTGGCGAGGACCGCCCGATCGCGGTGACAGGAAGACAAGCTGTACAGTGGGTGGATGGCTGCATGTGTCGTCGTCTCAACTGCAGTTGTCGACCTATGTCAAATGCTAGTCTCCACTTCACGAAGCACATTAATTTACCCCGAGATGTTCTCTAACATTACAACACAACAATTTCTACTTGATTTACAATATTTACACAGTCTTAGTAGTCACAAAAATTACTGTTATAAAGGAAATACTCCACTTATTTCAGTCACTTCCCTCTGATGATTGTTTGGAAGGAATGGAACTCTAATTTTGAAGAGAAATAACTTCTTCAAAATTTTGTTCTACAATTCCTTCATCTTCCCATGCCTTCGAAATTACCTTTTTTATATGACCTACATCATTGCGCCATTGTTCTGCTGTTATCCTCTCTACAGCCTCATTCATGAGCTTTTGCCCCTCAGATAACGTATATTTTTCTTTCTTCCCTGCCACGTAACCTTTTATTTGCGTCCAAATTTTCTCAATGACATTAAAGTGACAGCACTACTCACGATACCACCGCCCAAAACAACAACAAAAGGACCGAAAGCACAAGAGATTTTTTCCTTCAATGTCGCTTCTCGTCACTGACCAGCAACTAGAAGTTGCGAAGCGTACGGAAGTTGACAGGAGAGGGACCGGAAGGGCCCCCCTAAATCTGTCATCGTGCCTTCTCTCTGGTTCCCTGCCTAGTTTCCACTTTCCTCGCTAGATGCAACGACTACTGCGGGGATTGAGTTTGCCGAAGCATTTCCTTCCCGCAAGGGAGAACTGCAGAACGGAACACAAAGTATTAGTTTTTTTTAGAACACTTTCTTTACCTTAAGATAAACGTTCTTGATATTATTATGTACTTTATATTTACATTGTATTATGATGTAAGTTCGCGCGTGTATCAAACACACTCAAAAAGTCAAAATTCTTTCGAACTTGAAATAGCTACTAGCCGATTTCAACGGAACGTATTAGAAAATTCATTCTCGTGCACTCACGAACCGAAGCCGACTTGCCCCGACACATGACGATGTCGAACGGCTGCCCCCCTCCAAGAACGAAGCTTCGCTAACGTCACGAGATGAAACTACACACCGTTTTGAAAACATCGATTGTTACGGTTCAACTCCGGGTACTTAGCTCAGAATCTTAGATTGAGTAAACATTTTGCTCTCGCCATAAGCAACGAATATTTTAAATATCGAAAGGGTTTTTTCTCTGCATTGCGTAGGGGAATGGCTCATTCCCTTCATTCCATAGAATGCACGCCACTGTTATCTATATTTATATTTCATCTAAAGCAATTGCAACATGCTGGGCCACAGAAATGTTTTAAGATCGTAACATACTTACTCAACAAATTTAGAAGTTCGATCAACGCCGCCTTTGCTAACCAACTAATTTTTACGATGCCCTCCGAAAGGGAAATCTTGCATTGAAAAAACGAAAAAATTGTCGCGTCAATCAGGTATTTTAATATGACTCTATTCGTTATGTGTAATTATGTTGCGTTACATCTGATCAATTTAAGTTTCAATGCTGACACTGCAAAACTGGCCAGCTGAATAAGTGGATACAAATGACTCTGTTATCTATCATTTTTGTGATTGTTTTTGAGAGACTGAAAATTGTTATAGCGTTCTTTAATCCCCACATTACGAACATGGGAAAACACTGATCATGGCGCAGTAAAATAAATTATTAGTTTCCTGTTTCCTATTAACCAACTGGTGCTTTCATATTTTGAGGTGTTAAAGTAGCGGAATGGTTCTCTTCCCTTCTCTTTGCGCGAAGAACTGACTGAAGACATGTTCTGGAACAGGCCTCCCAATACGAATAATTCATTTTTCTCCACAAAAGTACAACTGAATATATTTTTTTAAAAATATTCTCAATTATAAATGTATTTTCTGCCATAGCACAGTATTATAGGGAAGGGATTCTGAAACTCAAACAAGCGTGCGCAGATGATTTTCTCCTCCATACGTTACATACAGTTTTTGTCTGTTTTTGACTAAATAAATAAATTATACCGTTATGTAGCACAAAAAGACACAGTGCACACAAAAATTACAGTCACTCAAAAATAATATGCACAGTGTGAATAACACGCACAGATCAAATAAATCAAGAAAAAGACCGTGGCATTACGTGGCAGGCGGTACTTATATCAGTGTATCAGCTCGTACGCATGCGAACATATCTCAATTCAGAGCCAGCCTGGGCGGCGCGCCGCCGCCGCACAGTGTGTGATTTCGGGATGCTAGCCGCTCAAAATTATTTTTCTCGCAAATTACTCATTTAATTTTGACAAAACTTGGGAAACTTACTTACCTAAAGGTACTTGATCATCTCCGATGACGGTGAAGCCGCATGTTGAGGGCCGTGGGTTCGATTCCGGTTGATTCACAGAAAACAATGAAAACCTCTTGTCCACGGAGATAGATAGTTAGAAAATTTACTCACAAATGTCTACACGAAAAATATGAAACAGGGATTACTTACACAATATGAAGTAACAACATTTGTGTTCAATGTTGATGTTGGCAACTCTTGAAAATCATCAAAACACAATAACTGTTTCGCTTCATCAGAAATTTCCTGTGATTTTGTTTTTGGCGACTTTCTAATAGTGCTGATGAAAGGATCAGATGTATGAGTCTGTGAAGCAGATGAATGTTTTATTTAGTCTCGAAGATTTCCGTGAGACGCATTCTCTGAAACGTCTGTAGTCTTTGTTACGCGCTTCTGGCGCTTCCTCCGACAGTTGTCCGATTGGCAGAATATTGCTCTCAATTACTTCTTCACCATGAACAAGAACTTTATGCACAGATGCTGGCATATAGTACCAACTATAGTGTTTCAAGTAAAGTTCTTTTGTGTCTTTAACATATCTGCCGAAATTTGACTTATTAATTTCATGACCACAAGCAAAAGTTTCCAGAATTATTTTAAATTTGTGAATTATATCTTCATGGATTCCAGTAATAGCAGCGCTTAGCGATGAGGCAGAAAATCCCGTTGCTGCCGCTTTACCACATCCAGTAAAGGTGAATCGGCAAGGGGCTACCGAAATCGTTCGCCTCGTTTTCCAAAATACGCCAAGGAGAACTTCCTCAAACCAAAAACGAAACTATTCACTACCAATGATCAAGACACGACAACTGTCTCAGAGACAAGCTTGATGGTGAGTGTGGAAAACAACGATTACCAGTCAATCGATCCGAGATAAATCCCGCGCAAAAAGAAAAAAAAAAAGATGGCTAAGAGGAAAATCAAGAAAATAAGCAGGACCCACCCATCCCATAACATCTACAAGCATAACCTCTTCAAGCAGTATCCTTATACAAGCCATTGAAAATGACGTTACGTTGCATACCAGACAACTCATGGCAAAATGAAGACCTACAACCTGATCGATCAACTACAGCCTCCATTTCCTATTCTAGGCGACATTAATGCACACAACACTACATGGGGCTGTTGTAGAACAAATGACGCTATTCACAGAATTGAAGACCTGTTACTAAACAATGAACACGCATACTTAAACACACGAGCAAGCACACCCTTTAACGCTAGAAATCGAACATTCTTGGCCATACATCTTTCAATATGTAGTCCGAATCTTGCAACATGACGTGGAAACCACGTCCAGATTTTCATCAGAGCGATCACTTTCCTCTGTTGATATCATCAATCGTATCAAAGAACGCCGTATATTTGCCGAAACGCTGGTGTACTGACCGTGCTTCACCAGACATTGAACACCAATAAATGTCAGTGGAAACCCAGAGAAAGACGTAACAGACGTAACCAACATGTAATTTCTACTGTTGGAAAATGCATTTCACAAACTACTGGTCGCCCATCCAGAATTCCAGTACCATGGTGGAATACGGAGACCACAGAAGCAATAAGGGAGAAAAGAAGGGCCCTCAACAGATATAGGCGTAAAGGCAATCTTATCGCTTTCATGCGTTTCCGTGCACTTGCTCGCTGAAAAATACTAGCAAAAAACGATCAAGCTGGGAGAAATACGTGACAACCATAACCAGGACGACCAAAATCACAGAATAATGGCATAAAATCAGGCCAATTGCCGGAAAAATTGTTTTCAGTCCTATTACAAGTATAGAACACAAAGGACAACTAGACTGCAACCTATAAGAAATAGCCAACGTATTTGCGTCTCAATACTCCAAAGTCAGCAACACAAACAGCTATTCTGAAGAATTTATCGACAAAAAGCAAGAAGAAGATAAGTACTAGATTTCACAAACGATACAGATATGCCCTACAATGCCCTTTTCACGTGGAAAAAATTACAAGACGCTATAAATGCAGCCGGGGAAACTGCAGTAGGATCAGACAACCTCCCCTACAACATACTATGTCTTTTACCCGAAGAAATACTGCCCACCTTGTTATATATACCACCTTGTTATAGCAATTACACAAAGCAATTACCCCGAATGCTGGAAAGAAGCGATAGCAATTCCACTTTTAAAGGCTGGCAAAGACCCAAGGAAATCTGAAAATTATCGCCCTGTGTCACTGACATGTTGTGTAGGAAAAATTTTAAAAAATGGTGAACACCCGATTAACATGGTGTCTCGAAAGAAACAACTTTCTGAATGAACATCAGTGCGGTTACCGACAGCATCACTCCACTCCCGACCAGGCAGTATATCTGGAAAGCGCAATACAGAACACCTTTATTAAAGGACAACATATGGTTGCTGCATTCTTCGATCTGGAAAAAAGCTTTTGAGTAAACCTGGCGTTATAACATTCTGAGACAACTACATAAGTGGTAAATCAGAGAAAATCTTCCAAAATTCATATCCAGCTTTTTTAATGCCAGATTCTTTCAAGTTCGTGTAGGGTAGTCCATCTCCAAAAGTTACGTACTTGAGAATGGTGTACCGCAAGGTTCTCTATTAAGTGGTACGCTTAAGTGGTAGCATAGCGATCAACGAGATGTTTGACGGAATAGTATCATCAGTTGGAAAATATATGTATGTTGATGTTATTGCTCTATTTTATTCAGCCAAATCACCAGCTAAGATTAAATTGAAAATGCAGAATGACATAAATACATTAGAACAGAACGTGGAAAATATCGGCTTCTCATTTGGAGCAGCTAAAAGCAAATGCGTCCTCTTCCGTAGAAAACGGTAAAGATTAAAGATCCAGATCTACCGTTACATGGTGTTCAACTGGCGTACAAGGAAACGGCAAAATTCCTCGGTTTGATTTTTGAGAGATATTTTACCTGGAAATGGCAACGTGAGAATATCTTGTCTAGAAACAAAACTGCTCTGAACGTAATCAGATGCATTTCGCATATAAATTGGGGAGCAGATAAAGACGTCTTACTCCGTCTCTACATGTTATATTTAAAGGACGACAATGAACAAACAGTGATTATTTTACTATCGCCAGCTGTATTAAACAGCAAAGAAAGGAATTTAATGAACACCTAACCAAAGAAGGAAATAGGTGAGGTGGACCATGCAACAATTACCTAACGGATTTTCTCAGGGCTAACACTAAAACCCCTAAACATAAAGACTTCGATTATTGGCGTATCTTTCAAACTTTAGAAAGCACGCATAAGGTCCGGGTACACCAGGAGCTTTCAAACTACGGAATCTTAAAGTGAAAATGACAATCCAGTACACTAAAAATTGAACATTTATTAAAAACGACCAAAAGCATATAACAAATTTTACAAAGAAATTCTCTTGCTGCACAAAAAGCTGAAAGAGAAATTGCAACAAAATACAAAAATACAGAATACTTGAATAGGCAAAAACTGAGTGCCTTTATTAACAATAATTAAGCTGAACTACAGCATTTCAGGTTGTTCTCGCACAATGTCCACTTTAGGACACGGAACCGATGCGAAATAATACCAAATTGTCAAAGACGCCGACTTCGGCCGCCTTTCTTTACAAAAAGTTAGTGATAAAGTGAATTAAACAACGGAATTGAGCAATTAAATAGTTTTGCGTATCAGGGAACATCAAATTAATAAATTCATGGAAATGGCTCCTTAACCTACTGCCCTTTTACCAAATGCTTAAAGCTCTTTTACCAAATGCTAAATGCTTAAAGCTGCATATACGCTCTGCGGCGAGAGCCGAGCGGCCTATCCACGCCCGCTACGGCTCCGACGAAAAACGTGATGGCCTTCCACGCCCACCAAGTTGTTGCCCGAGTTATGTCTGCAACTCACGGGGCCAAAGAGACGAAGCTTTGAGGGAACCACGATCGACAAGCTGATCGTACGGGTTCTGCTGCTGTCTATTCAAAAAACTCCTAAAAGTCGAATGCGACAGAGGTCGTCTTACACACGACTGGAGCTAGGCACTGTAACATTCACAAAAAACACATTAGAAATGTACCGACCAATATTTTTAGCACTCAAGATACATAACGAGGCTACGAGAAGTCCACGCGCCACCTTTACGCCAAACGCGGGGCTGTAAACAAAAAGCAGAGCAAAAGATGCACAAAAGCGAGAAAGGCGAATCAATTCATGTACACAAACATCGAAAGATAACACACGCTTAGAATAGGATCCAGTTACACATCATAACAACAAACTTAACCCAACTTGGTCATAGAACACCTCATACGCAAAA
>CAXIVR010001645.1:0-14696 GCA_964035755.1 Teleogryllus oceanicus
CGTCGTTCGCCACGTCCGTTCGCCCTCGGCCCCCCCTCCGCCCTTTTCCCAGTGTCCGTTCGCCACGCCCGTCCGTTCCCCCGTCCGTCTTTGCCACGCCGCCGTTCGCCACGCGTCTGCCCGACGCCCGTCCGTTCGCCACGCCCGTCTGTTCGCCACGTCCGTCCGTTCGCCACGTCTCGTTCCCCAGTCCGCCGTTCGCCACGTCCGTCCGTTCGCCACGTCCGTCCGTCCCGCCACGTCCGTCCGTTCGCCAGTCCGTCCGTTCGCTGCCGTCCGTCGCGCCATGCCCGTCCGTTCGCCATGTCCGTCCGTTCGCCATGTCCGCCCGCTTCGCCATGTCCGTCCGTTCCCAAATGTCCGTCCGTTTGCCATCTCCCGTCCGTTTCCCATGCCCGTCCGTTCCATTCCGTCCGTTTGCGTCCGTCCGTTTGCCATGGCCCGTGTGTTACATTGTTGTCTGTTAACTGTCTGCTATACCTGTCTGTCTGTTTACCTGTCTGTCTGTTATCCCCCGTCTGTCTGTTATCCTGTTCGTCTGTTATACCTTTTCGTCTGTTATCCCCGTCTGTCTGTTATACCTGTCTGTCGTTATACCTGTTGTCTGTTATACCTTTTCTTCTGTTATACCTGTCTGTCTGTTTACCGTCTGTCTGTTATATTTTCTCGTTCGTTATTATCTGTCTGTCTGTTATTTTCTGTCTGTCTTGTTATATCTGTTCGTCTGTTATATCTGTCTGTCTGTTATATCTTCTGTCTGTTATATCTAGTTCTTTATCTGTCTGTCTGTTTTATGTCTGTCTGTTATAATCTGTCTGCCTGTCTGTCCCTTATATCTGTGTGTCTGATTGATTGAGTTAAGGCGTTCAACTCCAATTATTGGCCGTGTCAAATTATTTTAAGATAATGCACAATACTGAGTCCCGCTAACAAAAATTAAAACTTTAAATAAAACCAAAGTAAAACTGAAAAGACGATCCTAATTAAAAGGTTTGTCAGAAAACGCGTTTTAAATCGGGGCCCAAAGCCATATGACATTATCATCTCTCAGATAAGGTTACAAGGAGTTTCGCAAAAACCCAAAAAAGCTTGCAGAGAGAAGATTCGTCATTTCTAAGAATCTCCGCCAGGGAGCTAGAAGCACCTTCGACGGCTCTCTTATCTTAACACAAGTGAAACATGCCCACGGAAAGACTATTTTGCAGTAATTATAAGGGGTGGGCCCCCGTGGAGGAGATAACCGTGGAGAAATGGCAGGACCGATCCGGAGGCGCGTTAAATGATCTTCGCCGAGCATCACGAATGGTAAGACAACGGATTTATGGAACCTTTTCCCGTGAGCTTAAAATCTGAGTTATGCCACTCTGTTTGCCATTCACTGCGGATAGAGCGTTTTATAAACAGCTAGTGTCTTCCGTGGGACTGTGAAGATGTCCAATTCTCTTTCGAGGCAGACTTTGCCGTGTCAAAAATTTCTTTCTTATTACCACGTTCCAGGGACCCAACAAAAGAATAAAATATAGTGGGAAAACAGATGATGGATTGGTGTTGATGGTCATTGTCAGGGGGTCAAAAGACGAAAGGAGGAGATGGATTCGAGTTTGAATCACTGCAGATCACTACTTTCTTCAATGACATCGATTCAGAAATGTGCCTCCAAGAGCGCATACTCTGCGGTATAGACGCTGCACGAAGATCTAAACGGAAACATTGCGTGGCTCTACTGCAGTAAAGGACATCCGATTCGCCGTTTTGAGGACCATCGTGTAAATGAATAATGCCAGGATACCCACATTTTATCGCCTCAAATTCCTATAAGAATGTACTGGGAGTTAAGGATTTACGAAGTTTGACAGTCTAAGATTTTCGGTCGGTGTAGTTTCGGAAACAAGGTTTCGTGGATTCACAGGGTTGGAATTTTTACAGAAGCTTGTAAAGGCATAGGAGACGGACTCCCAGGGGATGGGAACGATGGTCTAGTGCATATGAAGTCAAGTGGGTTGGATGGAGGACCTTGGCGCGAGGGGATCAATTTTGGGATACCTGCCGTTGAGGCCCCAAATACCCCGTTCGGCCAGAGATGGTTTCCAGCCTTGGCCAAGAGGCATTTGATGCGACTCGTGCAGGCGCTTGGCAATCCTATCCCGGCATTGTGTATGGATTTAATGGCCGAAGGTGATGGAGACGCGACCCATACACTATGCATCCGTGATCAAGATAGGGCGGATGGAAGTTCTGTACAAATGCAAGAGAAAACACGATCTGCGCCCAAGAGCTACGAGTAAGAGTGCAGAAGAAGATTCTAGGTGATAAAATCGGCCCAGAGCATGGATATTTTCCCCAGGTTAGGCTCTTGTCGCATGAGCCAAGGAAGGATGGATTCAACAATGGACGATGTCCTCCAAAGGTCGGGTGATTAGGGAGGTGATATCCTGAAAAAGTGCATGCAACTAGGTCATTGAGGCAAAAACGAATCCGTTTCATCGCCCATTCCGCCAGTTTTTTGGGAGCACAAGTGGGATCCCTCTCTAACTGCACCCCTTGAGGAGCAAAATTGCAAAGTCGTCAACGAACAGCGATGCCTTCCAGGCTCCCGGATAACTGATGCACACTGCCATTAAGCAATGGCAAACAGACTTGACGCTCAAAATCGATCCCTGGGAACACCGCTTCCCAACTGGTGACTAGAGGATAACACGTCGCCAAAGCGGACGCGGAAAGATCTTGGGGAAAGAAAACTAGTGAAACAAGGAGCCGTCCCATACCCCGTATGCAAGTTGGGAAGAATCAGTACCCCAGGTGGTGCATTTTTCTATATCGAGAAAATTGCTATCAGGTGCTGACGTAGAGAAAGAAGTGGAAATCGCGTAGCAGGATTTGGTGGTCCATGGTTGACCTGTGCTTTCTGAAGCAACATTGAAAAGGGTAAAAGGTTTTTTGTTCCAGGAGCCAGCCCAGACGTGATTTACCTTTCACTCAAAGCGTGAACAACAGCTTTGAACGAGATTGGGGGGTAACTTGGGGGGTTGTTTTGTCCTTCCTTTTTTAGGATTGGAAACAATGGCCTCACGCCAATTTCTTGTATTCGTGTCAGCCCAAATCTTCTTGAAAATGTCAAGGAGAAAGAAAGGACATTTTCCGGTAGGTGTTTCAACATTTGGTTATGTATCTGGTCTGGTCCTGAGCAGAATATTTCACAAGCAAAAGCCAGGAGAGTTCGTCCATGGAGAAAAGGCATTGAAATTTTCCCTCCAGCGACTCGAGAAATCCATTACAGTTTACCATTTTTCTTTTCTTTTTGAAACCAGAAGGATAGTGCGGAGCTGAGATGTTTCTAATGAGAGGCATTTTCCAGAAATTTTCTGGGGAGAGATTAGAGATGCCATTACCATAAGCCCTAAGATAGACGGCGAAGGGAGTCTTCCACCGACCTGTCGGACCTTTCCCCACACGTTTACGGATGAACGGCAAGAGAGTCGAGATGTAGGCTTTCCAGGACGCAGCCGTATTGTTAATCTTGCTCTGGCTCGGGATCTTTACAATTTATTAGTTTTCCAGGGTTTGGGGAAACCCCACTGTTTGCCAATGATCTCCTTCTGATAAAGGACCCGATGGCACAATCAGCGTTCCACCACAGACGGGGAGGTATCTGCATGGCCGACTTCGGATGGAAATGAAGACGCAAAAGGCGCGTTTTTAAAATGGGCAACCATTGCATCGGTTCGTTGACCTGTTTTCCGATATTCCAATTCTTCAATGTTTCCATCAGCCCGGTAATTTGCCAGGGGGAAGCGGCAACATTCAGATAGGAATATCGAGGTTGACCTGAAAGAAGGATCACGCCATGCGGTCCCGGGACAGTCCACTTAGATGGGGGAAACAGAGGGACACAGAGGCAGGTCAGGACGAAAAAGGGTTAGCTACGAAAAAGGCGTGCTTTCGCCGAATTAAGGAGAATTAAGTTTGTATCTAGGATATTTTCAACTCTCCTCGATGACCTAGCCCCCCAGGTGGCCAAAGTCCCCACAAAGAAAAGGTGCGGCACCTGAGGGGTACATCTTCCAGTTCTTTCTATGACAGACTTGTCCAGGCGGGAAAATAACAGAAATAGTTCGGAAATTTACACGAACGCAAGATATTGGAGGTGGTTTGTATGTGATTTTTAGATACCAGAGTGAAAAGTGGCGACTGCCAGGGCGGGAGGCCATCCAACGTCTTGCCTGTAGAAAACAAAGCCGGTAGAGAGGGAAGTGCTCAGAACGGAGATGTTGCTGGCAGATAACCACGTCTATGCGTAGACATTAGTAACTTCAATTCATCGGAAAGAAATTTATGGTTCCAGGGGGACAGCCAAGTTTCTAGTTCTTGGTTTTTTTCTAGGGTGGTATGAATCGTTCCCTTTTTCCTTCTTTTGGGAGAGTAATGGTCATTCAAGGGAGTTCCCTCATTCCTGCAGAGTCTTGACTACGCCAGAGAGGGCCCATATTGGGACCACGGCCCCTTGGACAAGCGACCAGATATAACAATAGGCCCCAGTCTCGGCTTCTCGGGATGCATATGTTTGATGAAATTTTTAAGCTTTTGTTTCGTTCTTTCAGACTGAACAACAGATTTGGGATAGCATCTCGCGATGTCATCAAAGGACACCTGGCAGGCACATAGGGAGGCTTTAGGCGTTTGGTCAGAGGACTTTCTTTTTGGGACCCAAGGTTAAAAGGAAACTCCGACCGTCCAGGATTTCGTCTATGAAAGGGTCGCCTCCGAAAGAAAACTTTCGAGACCCTGATCTTCTGATCTCGCTTTCTAGGAAACTGGGCACTGGTTTAATTAGAGGGATATTTTTCACAACAGTTACTCACATTCCCCCTGCAGAGCAGTTAGACACTACAAGCCTCCTTCCACAGGCACGCAGACTGGATCATGTGGGGAGGTTGTAGGGCCAAACCTCTGGCATTTAGAAACAGCGAGAGGGGGTTTGGGAAATACTGCCTGGATACGGAGGTAGAAGCTAGACAATATCTTCTGGAAGATGGGCGGTCGAAGGTCAGTATCAGAGCTAGGTAGGAGGAGTACCCATTTACCTCCTGAATCCAAATCTCAACACACCATATGGCAAATTTTCTTCCAAGTAGAGAAGTCTTCTGATTTACAAACTTCAGAGGTTTGGTCGGTGGACGACACATGCAAACCCGGTCGGCTATTTTCTTTATCATTTATCTTGCTGATCTGTTGTCAGAGCGAATTCAAAAGGTTGTGCCGTTTTTCTGACGGAGCAACTGAAATATACCAAACTTTCATTCCTGGCAAGTTTGATTGGTCTGCACTTTCATAGTTTCATTTTCTTTACTTGACATGATGAGAAAGGGGGTTAGTAGCCTGGGCTCATTACAAAAAATCGGATTTACGATTCACTATCAAATTCCTTCCTTTTGGAAGAGAGTGGGGTAGGTTTTATCCATTAAGAGGGTATCAGATTGATCCCCGTGGTCCCACCCACCACGGAGCCCAACAAGGAACACGCCAGTTGCCACGGGGTGGTTACCACAGCGCCACCGCCGTGGATCCCCGCTCACCCTGGAGTTCGGACAAGACCTCGTCCGCCGGTTTTATCGGAGGGGTTTGCTCCCCACCGCCCGTCCAGAAGAGTCCGTAGTCAAAGCAAGTGATTGAGACCTACAAGGAATGTTTCCCAAAATACTAAGAGCACGTACCCTGATGCAAAAAAAGGGAGCAAAGAGGAGAGTAATTGGAAACAGACAGGCCCTCAACCCCAAGGGATATTCCTCCAACACGGGTCGCCAGCACAAGCGGGTGGGCGTTCAGCACAGAGGGGGGCAGGAAATAGAAGAGGGAAGAAAGAGACAGGATGGTATAGAAGAATGGGAAAGTCAATGGGGAGAAGAAAATGACTTGTGAAGGAAGGAATACTGAGGGGCCCTCTCTGTAGTTCCCGTCAGACGTGACCAACCCACTGACGGGCCCAGTGACCACTGGGCTGCTGTATCCTTTTACTAGTGATGATCTTCGAAACACCAGGCATTGTGTACCTGAAGAAAAATAACTGCTTCTCAATTTTGTGCCTTTCCATGTTCATGGGATCAAGAAATTATCGTATCTGATCCAGACGCACTAACGAGGTGCACTGCAAAAGGAGGATCACCCAGACCAAATCCTCAGTGCAAAAAACCTACGGGAAAAAAGAGTGCACCAGACGTCCCCCGAGAAGGTGGCTGCGGGGAAAACTCTAACAGAAGCGATCCTTTGCGGAAACGCTTCCAAATCAAGGTAGGGGAAAGGGGACTCGAAAACGCAGATAAAATCCGGCAGAAATACCTCTCCGGAAATCCGAGAAAGCGAAGTGGCAGGGAAGAGCTGAGTGGCAAGTGGTCATCGTAAAAGAACGCAAGCGTTCTAAAACGCGGAAAGGCCACCAGACCAGATGCCCCGATGATCAAGAAGGACGAAGCGCTGACGTACGGACATCCTTAAAAATAAAACTGACCCTGAGCCTAAGGATCTGAGCGAGAATGTCTCGCACATCCGGAAGACAGCTGGCGGCGATCTCCTTCTGCAACTGAAGGGTTGCCGGAGGCCAACAACAGATTTTCAGTCCTCTGTAAAAAGGGGTTTGGGTGAGCGATGTGAGGGCTGTCACCACCTGACTATTCAGGTGAAGGACCTGGATAGGTCACAACCAAAGAGGAAATACATAGGGCTCGTGGGCAAACTTCTCGGAAGCCAGTGATCTCCCAGCTACTGTGGTCAAACCCAAAAACCATCCAGGTGGTAGCAATAGTCAGCGCCTGTTGGGTGGCTAACAAATTGTTGCCATCCGTAAATAAGAAAAGGGGACTGCACTCTGCGGAAAGGTCCCCTGAGGTGTCAGATGTTGGGTTTTGGACACCCCAGAAAGCAGTAAAAACTCATATGACCGTCCAACTTGGATGAAATTGTGTGGTGATCATTCTAAGTCATACAAATGACACAAAGTGTTTGCTTTAGAAGAAAAGGGACACAAGGCAGACGTTACTGGGCAGCGGGAAAACCCTCACCAAAAAGCGCAGAAAGCATAACGGACAGGAAAAAGAGAATTATACAACCAATCTCAATCATTGCGCAGACGCCCCGAATATCCTGGCAGTCGGTTAGGGAATGGGAGGCTGATTTAGCAAAAAGTATGCGAGCAGTATACTAACCGGAAGATAAAAGTGGGGATCCTGACCTCCACAACAGGGGGAACTTGTGGAAAACAACATTCCAGCAAGTTATGACGAGACCGGAGCTGGATTGTCTGGGTAAAATCAACGGGGTTTACATCTACAGCTGTTATGCCCCACCAAACGCGACAATGGACGAGTTTGAGCAGTTCCTGGCTTTGTGTACGACGCAAGAGGACGAAGCCCTTGGTGATAGCTGAGATTTCAACGCGGGGGTTGAATGGGGGAGTTCGTCCACTAAAGAGCGAGGTCGAGCAGTTCTGGGATCCTCTCCTTCTGAATGAGAGCTCAACACAGGAGACATACACACCTTCCGCAGAGGGGCATGGATCTGTGGGGGATCTGACGCTCAGTCAGATAATCTTTTGAGAATGGAAGTGTCCTGAGAGTTAGTGAACACTATACCATAGTACCAAGGCATTTTAAGAGGGAAAAACATGGAGGGATAATTTTGCGCCAAGTATCCGCAGTTGGGGGGAAAGCAAAACGTTCGACGAAGACGTTTTCCCACAATGTTTGGAGACGATAGTGCCAACAGGTACCGCAAATGACAAAGCTGGCTGAAATGGGTAACAAAGCCGTGATGCGTTTTGTCAGACAGGGCGAATCTTCGACGTTCACCAGTTTACTGGTGGAATGAGGAAATCGCTGAATTAACGGAGGTCCTTCGAGCCAGAAGACAGTACCAGAGAGCCTGCGAGACAACTTTCCTCAACTGCAAGAGCAATCGTCGGTCCCAGTTTCCGACCGTCAAGAGGGGGCTTAGTTTCTGCGCGCCGAGGGGGGAGGAGGGGATGACTCAATGCACTGCACCGTCACGACATAATCGCAAACCGTTCCAAAAACATCGAGCGACTAGTTCGCTTGTGAGGCCTGATAACGGAGGGAAAATTTTTAGTTTCTCATCATGAAAGAGATTTTAATACCACATACATAGAGAGTGCCGAATCCCTTGCCCCCGTCATTCAAAGTTGATAAAGAGAAAGATAAATGTTCTTTTACCGTTAATGAAAGAGCCCGGGAAAAATTAGGAGTTGGGCTCACTACATCAAAGCCATTCGGAAAGAAAATAAAAAGAGAAATGAGACTACCAAATCGAAGAGAAGTTCCTGAAGAAGAGAAGAGTGTCGCGTGGCAATTCGTCCATGTAGATAGTTTGACCAGTGTGTTATTAGAAATACTATACTGGGTATCTATGTGGGGAAAGTGTGCTGACGGTGCAAAAGCTTCTGCCTATTATTAAGGACAAAATTAATTTTGTGGGGCCCAAAAAACTTATTGCGGTTATGAAATCAATGGGGTTAAATGGAAAAAATCAATCAAAGGACGGTGCTGATAGAGACCGGACATAGTGAATTGAGATCCAGAGACATTGTTCAGTTAAAACAATTTCGAGAAGAGAACAGAGATATCTACGTGGATGAGACATAGGTTGATAACATACTTAAGTTTCAAAAGTGCTGGCAGAGTGACGACGTTTTGGGTGTCAAGTGATGGAAATGCAACAAGTAGACAAATAATTGTTCATGCGGGGAAGGGATTTCTTTGCGACACCTGTCTAAGTTTTCGAGCTGGTAGTACTGTGGAGACTACCACGGCCAAATGAATGGCATTAATTTTGAAAAATGGGTTCGTGATAAATTATTGCCACATCTGCCAGAGCGTGCTGTTGTTGTCCTTGACAATGCTCCATACCACAGTACGGAAGTTAACAAGACATCGTCCGCATACTCAAGAAAAGCCGACATGTTTACATGGCTTCAAAGGAGTACATTGTGAAGAAGTATGCGTATTACAGATTTGTACGATTAATTGCACCTCTCAAACCACGGGCAAAGCAGTACAAGATTGATGAGTTAGCAGTTGTGAGACTTCCTCCTACATGTCAGATGAACAATTGAACGCTTGGGCGAAAGTAGAGAATATTTAGGAGAGAAATGTAACGGGTGATATGACAGTTACTAATTGCAGAAAACATTGAAACCGCAATTCAAGAGTCAAGATGGTATTGTGCCGGACATCATGGACGAACTAATTATTAATTTGGATTCCGACAGTGATTCGTAGAGAGTGAAGCCTGCAGGTCATCATCAGATTCTGAATAAGGTAAGCTCAATGTAGAAATAATCATGTAAGAAAGCGTCTCTGATCGTGAAGTAAAAAATGTTTTTCGCGCGGCTAGTAGTACGACGGGCAGGATGTCCTCCCCACCGCCGCTCCGTTTCTGGGAACACGCCTACGTTACCTCTGCACCGTGGTCGGAGACTCGGTCCCGGACAGTACAAACTCGCTCAAGCCAGTTGAAGATAGAAATCCGCAAGAGCAAATGCTTATGCGCCAAAAGCCTGTGTGACGAGGTGGAAAGGATCCATGGGGTAGGCCGTACAAGACGGTCTTGTGTAGGTTAAGATAACGGCACCTACGTTCTCAACTTGCCCCAATATGCTGCTCAGAATTGTGACAGCCCTATTCCCGAGCCCCGGTGACTCAGTTAATATAGCGTTATCTGAGTTAGAAATAATTCTCCAGTCACGCAAGAAGAAATTCTGCACGCAATCAGCAGAATCAGTAACACAAAGGCTCCGGACCGATAACATTCCCAATATTGCCCCTCAAGACTCGATACTCGCTCACACCGACATCTTTGTGGATCTTTATTATTCTTGCTTGAGGAAGGGGTGTACCAGAAAGATGGAAAAATAGCGCCTGGTACTCCTCCTAAGGGGAATAAATCTCCGAAGATCCATCATCATACCGGCCATTGTGTATGCTTCACACAGCTGGCAAGGTTCTGGAGAGAATGGTACGAGACTGGAGAAAGCTTGGAGGAGGAGGCCTTTCGGAAAATCAGTATGTTTCCGCAGACCCTGTCGACTTTGACGCAGTCCAGCTGGTCATTAACACCGCCCGACAAGCAATTGGAGAAATAGATGGAAGAAAGGCCCAAAACAGTACTGTGCTGTCGTTACGTTGATATTAAAATGCATGCAACTCGGCCAGGTGGAGTAATATTCACCAAGCTCTCTGCAGATTTAAGTCAACGTACTTGAAGTTGTGGCCGAGTATCTGAGTAATGAGCCCTGATTTACAATCAAATAATGGGCCGAAGGTACATAACATCACAGGGGGTCCTGCAGGAGTAGGTATTGGGTCCACCATTATGGAATGTGATGTATGACGAGGTCCTTCGCTTCCCTCCCAGAAGGCACTAGTATTGTGGTTCTGGACATTGCTATCGTCGCCGTTGCGAAGAACATTGAGGAAATTGTGTATATTTGCAACGAAGCGATCTATTGTTAGTCAGTGGTTGAAGTCCTCAGGGTGCAGTTAGCTGAGCCAAGACTCAGGTTATCCTAGTCACTAGCAGGAAAAGAGAGAAACCATCACTCTCAAAGTCGGAGACCACTGATTGCATCACACCGTCGATCAAATACCTTGGTCTCATGATTGACGCCAGTCTGACATTTGCTGACTACCTGAAGTACGCCAGCAATAAAGCTGCGGTAATTAATGTAGCACTGTCGAGACTAATGCCCAACATAGTCAGGAGAAACGGAAGCTTCTGGCCTTGGTTGTGAGGTCCGTTTTGCTCTATGGAGCCCCAGTATGGGCCAACTCCACGTCAACAAATAGTTACATCCGAGGGATGACGTCAGTGTACAGATTATCAGCATTGCGGTAGCTTGTGCATTTCGCACTGTGTCAAACGATGCAGTGTGCGTCATCGGGGATGCCTCCGTCGAAATCTTGGCGCAGGAGAGACGGAGGCGATATCACAAGAAGAGGAAGAACCCAGACTGCTCGACAACACTGCTCGAATGGCAGGATCGATGGACAAGTCCATTAAAGGAAGATGGACGTACCGCATGATTCCTCCATTGCACCGTGGATCAACCAAACACGGCAAGTAAATTTCTTCTTGACTCAGCTGTTGTCTGACATAGATGCTTCTGTCATATCTCCACAGGTTCAAGATGGAGGATACCCTATTCTGTCCACTATGAAACCTGCTGTCGAAGACGCCGAGCATGTGTTCTTCAGTCCCGCGATACCATCTGCAGCGACGGCACGTTATGAGTATACTCGGATCGACCCGCTGACACCGAAGCAATGGTTGGATGCATGCTCGTCTCAGAAACCAACTGGGATGCGGTGAGCGCATATGCGCAGACCATAATAGCTGAGCTCAGGAGAATAGAAAGGGAAAGAAGGGAAGTCGATTGATCCTCCTTTGATCCTTCCTACGTTTTGGCGAAGAGAAGTGGCTTGTGACTAAACCACTCTAATCCACTCCCCGTGATGTAATGCCTAACGGCGGTTCCGCGGGGAGGATGGAGGAGAAGGGAGGTTAGTTTTAGTGGGTAAAAATCTCACACTATCATGTGGTACGGCCACATGGTGTCTTTAAAGATTTCCACCTACCCTCGTAAACACACACACACACACACACACACACGCACGCTCGCGCTCAGAATAGAAAGGGGCACACACACACACAAGATATATATTAGAATTTACAGAACAGATGTATGCCTTGATGAAAAAATGAATATATTGGAAGCGAGTTTACCTGAGCATGGAAACATGACAGTTATAAGTATAGCCCGGAAGTTTGACAAAATGCTTTTTTATTTTCACGATTGTATACCTTTTAACAATAGGAATCATTTAATTGTACTTCTGGAGTTGTTTTAGCAGAATTTCATTTTGCCTTTTTTGCCTACATTTTGCCTTTGATGCTTATATTTGGCACTTTGGGCCTTTTTCGTTATTTTACCTATTTCCCTCCTGACCCCAATCTCTATCAAGCTGGAAACATACCTGCTATCCTGGACAACATGAAGTCGAGTATTGTCATTCTGTGGTCGCAGAGGCTCCAGTGTCAGTTTCTGTTAAAAATTTAAAAGGGAAAGTAAGACGATTCCAGTGAATATTTTTGATATTTTCATTGATGCTTATGGACTTGTTCGCTCACGAGAAATCTCTTTCTATGTTTGTATATAGCCTCGGATCCCTTTTGAGGACGGAGCTGTCTGTACATAAGTATATTCTTCTCAGTTCCTTCTTGTTCTCTCCTCCCTTCTGGCGATTACACAAGTGCGAAGAACGAAATCTACAATTCCGTTGTCACTGCTACCTACAGATTCACTTCGTAGAGACAGGGCCGGAGTAAAATAAATTCATAGTCGCCAACCTGATGGTGAAGTGCGATCACGATTACAAAGAGAAGATAGTTTCCTTCCACGTGAGTGCTAATGTAAATTTTAAAGTTAGAATAAAATGTGATCATTTAATTATTAATTTTACACTAATTACTTTCAATTGATAATTTTTTAATTCGTCCTGTAATGTGTTTTGACCCTACTCTGGCCAGAATTAATGCCTTTCTGCATGCCTATTGCAATAAAATAAATGCCTTCTGCCCGCCTATTTTAGGTAAAATAAATGCCTGAATTTCCAGGCTTTAGTTATAGGTTATATAATTTTAAATACTACAAAGAATGTTTTCAAAGAAGAATGTAGAAATATCAGTGGACAATTATGAAACTATAAAAACACAATATCCATATTAAGAGACTTTTAACAAATTTGAGAGAGAATGCCATTCTAAACAACTTAACTCCCTGAAGATGAAATTTTAGAATTTATATCTAAAAGGGTGTTGAAAGAAAAATTAAAACAATGGTATAACAGACATAAATAAAACAAAACAATAGAAAAAAAAGAAGATTATTAAATAACTTTTTTTTTAAATATGAAAATAGATCCAACAGAAGTAAGTTGGAATTAACTAATAAATTATTCTATGACTAATTTTTTATAATTAATTATTGTTGATTTCTTTTTGCCTGTTGTTAATTGCTGTTTGACAGATTTTAATTTGTTAATTGAGTGTAGCTTAATTTATTTTTTATGTGCCTGTAATTATTGTAATTTTATTATGAAACGTTATCTAATGGATTTGAGTTATTACGTAGTTTCTGGTTGATAACTAACCTGTACACTTTTATGTGTTATGCCAATTGTTTATTTTTTTTATAGTTTCAGTATTTCTTATTTTCCCTTTATTGTTATGTAGTTTTAATAATTTTGATTATGATTTGCTTTGCTTGTTGCTTATTGCCACTGCCCATGCATACTGCCATCTACCTGTTGCAATTGCAATTCTCAGAAAAATCAATTTCTATTTTTGGGAATGTTCACTCTTCAAATAAATCTTTAAAATTTCATATACATATTTTACAAGCAAATACATGAAATAAGAATTTTTATGAGATAGCACCTCTTGAACCTGTGATTTGGAGAACAAAATATATGGAGTAAAATAAATTTTGATTGTCTAAATAACAAAAAAACTATATAATATGAATAAGTATGTATGAATGCATATATCTGTATGTATGTATGCATATACATACAAAGCATGTACATACATATGCATGCACATACATACATACATACAAAGACAGACACATACTTATGTATATATGAATATAAGCATGGATATATGCATATATTTATGCTATTATATGAATTCACTGATGATACTAAAATTTAAAGACAAAGCCAATTGAGCCATTACAAACCAATTCAATGGATCCACCATAACAAACTAATACTAAACAGAGACAAAACAATCGCAAAGCCCTTCCACAACTCCCACTCAACACAACAATACTCACCAAATATAACATTAGAAGGAAACAGCATCACACAAGCACAGAAAACAAAATTTCTCTGAATAACCATACAATCCAACCTCAAATGGAACTCACGCCTACAATATATTAATTCAAAATTGAGCAAACTTAATTCTTCTCTTTCAATAATAATAATAATAATAAAATAATAATAATAATAATAATAATAATAATAATAATAATAATACGCGCAAGTGCAGCGGAGATTGGGACTGAGAATAGTGTCAGCTTATCGCACAGTATCCGACAGCGCAGTAGGAGTACTGGCAGAATACCCCATTGATATGTTGGCTGAGAAAGAAAAGCGGTGTATGACAGAAGCGAAAAGTCTGCTGCTCCAGCGGGAACAACGGCGAGTAGGACGAAGAAGACATTAGAAGAGCGCCCGAACATCACTACTGGCGGAATGGCGGACAGGTGGGATGGGGATCCTAAAGGAAGGTGGACACACTCTTGATACCGCATATCAGAACCATGGTTCAATAGAATGCACGGGAAGTAAACTCTACCTCACACAAGTGCTCACAGGTCATGGTTGTTTTAAATCCTACCTATTTAGATTTAAAAGAGCATATGACTCAAAATGTGAATTCTGTGGTTACGAGGATGATGACGCCATGCACACAATATTTGCATGCGTAGTATGGGACACATGGAGAAGAAGATTGAACGAGTATTTGGAGGCAGACATTCTCCATCAAACATAGTTGGCATGCTTCAATCGGAGGGAAAGGTGGACAACAATACAAGAGTTCTGACCCTTGTGATGAAAGGAAGA